>JAQZBX010110859.1:0-10334 GCA_029593785.1 Cabassous unicinctus
AGGCATTCCCTCTAAAATCTGGAACAAGACAAGGCTGTCCAATGTCAACACGCTTATTTAACACTGTGTTAGAAGTACTTGCTTGAGGGCTTAGGAAAGAAAAAGATATAAAAGAATAAAAGGCATCCAAATTGGAAAGCAGGAAGTAAAACTTTCATTATTTGCAGATGGCATGATCCTATACATAGAAAGACTTGAGAAATCTGGAAGAAAGTTTCTAGAGCTGATAAACGAGTTCAGTAAAGTGGCAAGATACAAGACAAACAGGCAAAAATAAGTAGCATTTTTGTAAAAAAAATAATCAGCAACCTGAGTAGGAAATTAAGAAAAAAATTCTGTGTAAAATGGCAACTGAAAAATATCAATACCGAGGAATAAATTTAACTAAATATGTAAAGACCTGTGTACAGAAAACTACACATTGTTAAAGAAATCAATAAAGACCTAAATAAATGGAAGAATATTCCATGTTCATGGATCCTACAATATTAATATGTCTGTACTATCCAAATCAATTTACAAATTTATCACAATCCCCCCAAAATTAAAACAGCCTTATTTACTGGCTTAGAAAAGCTACTCATGAAACTTATTTGTGAGGCAACGGGGCCCAAACAGTGAAAAACATATTGAAAAATAAAAACAAATTTAGAGGAATCATGATACCTGCATTTAAAGCGTACTACAAAGCTATGGTTGTCAAAACTGCATGGTATTGACACAAGTATGGACATACTGAACAATGGAACTGTCATAGTAAGATTCTCTAGGGAAATAGAATCAATAGGAGATATCAGTAAATAGTATGAGATTTTATAAAATTCTCACATATGACCATGTGGATGAAAAAGTCCAGATTCCACAGGTAGGCTGCAAATCAGAGGCTCCAATGAAGGTCCAATGAAAGTCTTTGAGGTCCCAGGAGACATTAACTGTCAAAGGTTAAGCTGGGGAAATCTCTTTGAATGCTGAAATCACTTTCCCCTTTAAGCCATTCTACTGATTGGATAAAACATCACTCCTTGATAATGGCAATCTCCCTGGTTGATGGTAGATGTTATCAGCTATCTATGCAGTAAAATTACTGCTGACCAAAGTCTATGAAAGTCCTTGTATTACAATTAGCCCAGGGCTTCCTTGACTAAACAACTGGGCACAATAACCTGGTCAAGTTTACACTTTAGCCTAACCATCACAGTTCACCCCTTGAGAAGTTGGCAACCATATATATCACTTTGAACTGTACTTGGTGTCTAAATAAAACAATAACAGATATGCATACATATATTTCCATCTAACAATATTTTTACTGTCCTGTGTACAAGGGGAAGTGCATTAATTCACTGCAGAATAAGGTGAAAGTCTTTGGGTAATATTCACTTTTAAACTTGACATCCTTAAATATTATGAAATGAAACTAACACAACTTGTCATATGATAACAGAAAATGTTGGAGAAGAAAACAAAGATATTTGTTTTATGTACATATACAACCATACCCATAATGAAACAAGGAAGAAAGATTCATGACCATTGCAGTTTTCATTTCTGTAACTGGTCATGTGATCAAAGTTCATATTTATTATTACTTTCTTGCACTACCCATATTCCCATTACCTGCAGCAAGCACCTCAGCTGACCATGGGTCTTTGCCTGTTGGGGTGAACCAAAGTTTCATTCCTGAAGATTCTAGGCCATTGTTAGTCTTCCTTTTATTGGGTTGTTGCAATTTTCCATTGACTTTAAGCACAATACATGGCAGTAATAAGAGATGCCAGAGAAACCCCTGTATTCCAGGCAAACACTAATTTACCCCCATTATGTAGTTGCATTCTGATTTCCCCTTGATAGTCAGGATCAATCACCCCATTCAGTACAGTAATTCCTTTCTTTGCATGTTGGTTCAGAGGCAAAAGGAGCTCAAAGTGGCTAGGTGGCAGTTTTAACTTCCAGTTCAATGAAATCTTTGTTGTATTTCCTGGTGGCAGCACTCCTCCTTTTGGAACTAAGTCCTGCAGACCAGCAGAGCTTAAGGTTGCAGGGACAGAAAGCAAAACTTTTCCTAGTGGGTCACTAAGGTTAATAGTGAGTGGTGCCACTCCCATTTCCACCCCTTGATTCCTGGACCCATGAATCCTGGAGATGGGAGAAAAAACACTATAGAGTGGATGCTGATTAAAGCATACAGTGTCTCCTGAAGAACATTGCCCCAGCCCTGCAAGGTATTGCCATCTGGTTGGCACCGTAATTGAGTCTTCAAAAGGCCATTCCACCATTCTATCAATCCAGCTGCTTCAGGATGATGGGGAACATTGTAAGACCAGTGAATTCCATGGGCATTTGCCCATTCCTGTACATCATTTGCTGTGAAATAGGTTCCTTGATCAGAAGCAATGCTGTGTGGAATGCCATGGCACTGGATAAGGCATTAAGTAAGTCCATGAGTGGTAGTTTTGGAAGAAGCATTGCATGCAGTGAAAATAAACCCATACCAGGACTATCTGTCTATTCCATTTAAAATAAATCTGTGCCCCTTCCATGATGTAAGTGGTCCAATGTAAACAACCTGCCACCAGGTTGCAGGCTGAACACCTCGGGAATGGTTCCATATCAGGGCTGAGTGTGGATCTCTGCTGCTGGCAGATTGAGCACTCAGCAGTGGCTTTAGCCAAGGCAGCCTTGGTGAGGGGCAGTCCATGTTGCTGAGCCCATGCATAACCTCCATCCCTACCTCCATGGCCACTTTGTTCATGAGCCCATTGGGCAATGATAAGAGTGGCTGGGGAAACGGGCTGAGCATTAGCTAAAGAACAGGTTATCTTATCCACTTGTTTATTAAAATCTTCCTCTGTTGAGGTCACCATCTGGTAAGCCTTCACATGGGACACAAATATTTTCATGTTTTTTGCACACTCAGAAAAGTCTATCCACATACCTCTTCCTCAGACTACTTTGTCACCCATTTTCCAATCATATTCCTTCCAAGTCCCTGATCATCCAGCCAAACCATTGGCAACAGCCTATGAATCAGTGTATAAATGCACCTTTGGTCATTTTTTTTCCAAGCAAAATGAACAAACCAGGTGCCTGCTTGAATTTCTGCCCACTGGGAGTATTTGCCCTCACCATTGTCATTCAGTGACATCCCAGCAAGGGGCTGCAGTGCTGTCCCTTTTGGTAGTACCAGCATATTGTGCAGAACTATCTGTAAATCAAGCCTGAATTTTCTCTTCCTCAGTCAACTGATTGTAAGGGACTTTCCAAGATGCCAAAGCTGTGGTTTGGGAAAGAGAAGGTAACATGACAGGAGTAGTGACCATGAACATTTCGGCTACTTCCTCATATAACTTACTTGTGACTTCAGGAACTGTTTGAGCTCTATTTCATATATACCAATTCCACTTTAAAATAGTGTACTGCTGTGCATGCCCACCTACATGGTTTGGTGAGTCAGACAATACCCAGCTCATGATAGGCAACTCAGGTCTCATGGCAACTTGATGGCACATGTTTAAGTGTTCAGTATCTTTTAAGGCCAAGTAGCAGGCCAAAACCTGTGTATCAAAGGAGAGTAGTTATCTGTAGAGGATGACAGGGTGCCAAAATCTTAAGGGTCTTCATTACAATTCTCTTATAAGGGCCTGCCAAAGGCTATAGACAGCATCCCTATTTGCCACTGAAACTTCCAACACAATTGGATCTACTAGATCATATGGATCAAGTGGTAGTGCAGTTTGCAAAGCAGCCTGGACCTGTCACAGAACCTCCGCTTCTTCTGGTCCCCAATCAAAACTAGCAGCTGTTCTGGTCACTCTGTAAATGAGCTAGAGTAGCACACCCAAATGAGGAATGTGTTGTCTCCAAAATTTGAAGAGATCAACTAAGCATTGTGCTTCATTTTTGGTCATAGGAGGGGTGAGATGAAAATACTTATCTAACACTTTACAAGGGACATCTTAATAAGCCCCACAGCACTGGACACCTAGAGATTTCACTGAGGTGGAAGGCCCCTGTATTTTTGTTGCATTTATCTTCCATCATCTCTCACACAAATTCCTTAACAATAAGTCAAGAGTCTTTGATACTTCTTGCTCACATTGTCTTATCAACATGATATCATCAATATAATGGACCAGTATGATGGCTTGTTGGGGGGGAGAGATGATCATGGTCTCTGTAGACAATATTATGAGAGGCCTGGACATTTGATATACCACTGAAGCAGGACAGTGAAGGTGACTGCTGGCCTTACCAGCTGAAAGCAATCTGTTCCTGGTGGTCTTTACTAATGGCAATTGAGAAAAAAGCATTTGCCAGATCAATAGCTACATACCAGGTACCAGGGGATGTGTTGATTTCCTCAGGCAAAGATACCACACTGGGAGAGAAGCTACAATTGAAGTCACCACCTGGTTAAGTTTATGATAATCTACTGTCATCCTCCAAGATCTGTCTGTTTTCTACACAGGTCAAAAAGGAGAGTTGAATAGGGATGTGGTAAGAATCACCACCCCTGCATCCTTCAGATTCTGAATAGTGGCACTAATCTCTGCAATCCCTCCAGGAATCTGGTATTCCTTTTGATTTACTATTTTGCTAGGTAGGGGCAGTTCTAGGGGCTTACATTTGGCCTTTCCTATCATAATAGCCCTCACTCCACAAGTCAGGGATCCAATGTGGGGATTCTGCTAGTCACTGAGGATATGTATTCCAATTATGCATTCTGGAACTGGGGAAATAACCACATAATGGGTACGGGGAACTACTGGTCCCACTGTGAGGTGGACCTGAGTTAAAACTCCATCAATCACCTGACATCCTAAACCTCTACTCTGACTGGTGGAATACAGTGATGTTTTGAGTCTCCTGGAATTAATGTCACTTCCTTGCCAGTGTCTAATAATCCCAAAATGTCTGATCATTTCCTTTTCCCCAATGCACTGTTACTCTGGAAAAAGACCACATGTCTGTCTTCTTGGGGAAAGCTGGGAGGAAGATTAACAGTATAAATTTTTGACACTGTAACAGGATCCATCCCCAATAGGAGATGACCTTCTCCTCATTCAATGTGCTCTGTGTCTGTAACTGTCTCAAGTCTGGTAATTGATTAAGGGACAATGACTCATTGTGTCTGTAATTTGAGTTAGTGTTTTGTTCACTTGACCTAGAACTTTTCTGCTTTTACAGATCCAGAAGGAATTTAGCAGACTGCCAATCTATGTCATTTCTAGGTACCCCATGATCTATTAGTCAATGCTATAAATATGTAACTCAGATAATTTGATTGCTGCTTTGAGTCTGCCTTTAATTGTGGTAACCACACCCACTTTGTCTTTGTCAATTAACTGCCAATAAGCTTTTACCAAACTGAGATCCAATCATCACCATAATGTTTAAGGATTCTAGTTCAATTACAGCAGTTCCTACAGTAATATCTGTACTACAAAGAGCAATCAAAGAACTCTTCAGTGAAGATGGAGTTAGTCTTTCAAATTTATTCCTCACAGTCCTGTTTAAATGTGTGGCCTCTGGACATTCCGGGAGTGGGCAGCCATGTTTTAAATGGTAAATCCATTCTAGCATTCCAATCTCTCTAAGCCTTTGAATTCCCTCTTCTACTGTATACAGGGGAAGATCAGGCATCTCAACCTCAGATATGCTAGGCCATCTTTTGGTCCATGTTTCATTCAGCTACTCCAAAAATCTGTTAGAGCCCTTTCTAATCCCTCAAGCTAGAGTGTTCAATCCAGAATTTCTGCTTAGTGGGTCCATATCAATAAATTCAGCCTGATCCAAATTTATATCCCTTCCACCATTATCCCATACTGTTAGTATCCATTTCCACACATATTCCCCTGATTTCTGTCTTTATAAGTTGGAAAATTCATGCAGTTCTTTTAAAGTATAGAGTATTTCCTCCTGGATCACATTTTGTGGTGCCTCTTCAGGCAGGGGTTGAAATGCAGATTCCTCAGGGCAGGGTTGAGCAATGCATGCTGGAATTTGGCTGTTACCTGCCTCAGGGCTGGGCAGAGATCCACAGTCCCTGGGGAAGACCAGAGGCTGGGCAGTACAGGCTTTAGTTTGGCTGGTACCCACCTCAGGCCTGGGAGGAGGTCCAAATTCCCTGGAGCAGGACAGATGCTGGGCAATGAAGGATTTAGTTTGGTGGTACCCACTTCAGGGTTAAAAGGAGGTCTAGAATCCATGGGGGCAGGCTGGAGACTGAATGATACCAGGTTGAGAAAGTGTAGTCTCCACAGGACAGGTCATTACAGGTTTGTCTAGCAAAGTCTCAGCAGAATTTAGGGTTCACATGTCCCCTCCAATATCATTATCATCCCATATGTCTCCATCCCAATGCTCAAGGTTCTACTCCTTTCCAATCAATGCCTTCATTTTAACAGCAGACACCCTGTGAGGTTGAGGTTTTAGTTTCCTTTGTAACTCTACTACTCATACAATGAGAGTCTGAGTCTGGATTTCAAAGATGCCTGTGGTTGCATGAAACAAGATTTTCTTTCAAAGCACATATAGAAACTTTCTCATCATTCATGTGGCATTTAAGTCAAAATTTTGAAGACTTTAGTGCATCCCTTTCTTTTGTAATTGTATCCAGAGCATCTGGGAGGAGCCAGTCAACATCATTATACCTTTTGACTCCACAAAACTCTAAGGTGACCCAGATCCTTGCCCCTTATGAGTGTGGAAGTAGGGGAATACAGTGATAATATTTTGTGTATCTCCATTTGCAATTCACACCATGGACTGTTAGGGCCTCTTCCATATTGGAAATGGAGACATTAGTATTCTTGAGTCAATTAGAATAGAGAGTCAATTGCAAAATTCCCAGAAACGCTTCAGAAACCCCATATGTAAGATTCTGTCCTCAAGAACAACTCCTGGTACCAAGATATATTAGTCAGTGTTCTCTAGGGAAACAGAATCAACAGGGGATATCTGTAAATAATATGAGGATTTATAAAATTCTCTCACATGACTGTGGGGATGCACAAGTCCAGATTCCACAGGCAGGCAGCAAAACAGAGGCTCCAGTGAAGGTCTGATGAAAGTTTTTGATGAGGTCCCAGTAGACATTGGCTGTCTAAAGATGAGCTTGGAAAATCTCTCTGAATGTTGAAATCACTTCCTCTTTTAAGGCATTCAACTTATTGGATAAAACATCTCTCACCTCCCTGCATGATGGTAGATGTAATCAGCCATCTATGCGGTAAACTCACTGATGACTAAAGTCCATAAATGTCCTTGTATTAGAATTAGCCCAGTGCTTGTTTGACCAAACAACTGGGCACAATTACCTGACTGAGTTCACACATTAGCCTAACCATCACTGGAACCAAACTGATAATTCTGATATAGATCCTTACATATATGGTCAACTAATATATGACAAGGCCTCCAAGTCCACTCAAATGGGATAGAATGGCCTCCTAAAAATGGTGCTGGTAGAATTGAATATCCATATACAGAAGATTGAGAGAGGATCAATATCTCATGCCCTATACAAAAATTTAACTCAAGAGGGGTCAAAGTCATAAATATAAGAGCCAAGACCATAAAGTTCCTGGAAGATTATGTAGGGAAGCATCTGTGACATATTGCAGTAGGAAATGGTTTTAAAAACTTTATACCCAATCATGAGCAAAAAAAGATAAAATAGAGAAATGGGACTTTTTCAAAATTAAATTTTTTTATGCTTTGAGGGAGTTTGTCAAGAAAGTGTAAAGGCAGCCTACTCAATGGGAGAAAATATTCATCCAATAATGGCCTAATATCTAGTATTTATAAAGAAAACCTACATCTTGAAAATAAGAAGACAAACAACCCATTTAAAAAATGGGCAAGAGATTTTAATACTTCTCCAAATAAGAATAAAAAATTGCTAAAAAGATGCTCAGCATCACTAGGTACTAGGGAAATGCAAATCAAAACTACAACGAGGAAGAGAGGAGCCAAAATGATGGCACAGTGAGGAGCTCCTGGAGTCTGCTTGTGCTGTAGGGCAGTTGGTAATTGCACAGAGCTACCTAGAGCACCTGTTTGGGGGCCCCAGGACACCAGAAGAGTATCCTGCAATATTTCTTCAAAGTATGGAAGGAGGAGACTGCCCTTCTACAGATAGGATTCATGAGTAGAGCCCTCCATGCCACGGAGGTCAATGCCCATGCCCGTGATGCAAGCTGCCTTGGGAGCTATTCTGTGGCTGGAGTTGGAAGCTCCATTTCCCAAAATGAAGTAGGAAGACATGGTGTGGCACTGATTTCAGCTACTGATTGGAGAATTTGGCAGGCTAAAATATAATCCTAGGAACAGCTAAGCTTTGAACCTGTACAGGTGAGAAGGAGGCTGGTAGCTGCCATTTTGACTCTGCCCCTGGCCCAAGGGGAAGTGGGGCTGATTGAAAATCACAGTGCTGGTAAGGCTAGCTTCTTCCCACCCAGGTAGGATAGCAGCTCTAGCTTAAACCCCAGTCCCATCTCTGGCAGGGAGGAATCTGGGGGGACCTGCATAACCTCTCTGGCAAACTGTAAGCCATGCTGTAGAGGCAGGTGCCCATCCTACTCTAGAAGTGCAAGCCACCTCAGCAGCTATTCTGTGGCTGGAGTTAGAAGCTCTATTATCAATAAACAGTAGCAGAAGAGACAGTTGTCTACTGACCTTAGCTACTGATTAGTGGACTCGGCTGGCTAAAGTACAACCTTGAAACAGCTAGAGTTTGAGCCTCTCCAAGTTGGAAAAAGTCCCCTAGCTGTCATTTTGACTCCACCCTCAGCATGAGGGGAAGCCTGGCTAACTGAAAATCCAGTGAAGTTAGCGACTGTCTTCTTTCCACCAAGATCAGGCTGCAGCTGTAGACTAGGCTCCAGTCCCACCTACAACAGAGAGGAAGCTGGCGGGACCTGCACCAGGCTCTCCAGGCAACTGTAACTGTCCTCCACCAGCAAAGGCTGAATAGTCAGTCACCTGTGACTGTATGCCAACACACCAATAGAATAAGAGAGGTACTGGGTATCCTCGGCCTTTCTGGGCAAAGGCAGGAGTTTTCAGCCCACACGAACTGGTTTGTTGAATGCTTTTGAGTCCATCTCCACCTCTGTCCCTCCATAGGATAGGAGGGGGCTGGTGTTCCTGCAGCCTCTCAGGGCAACTGCAGGCATTTTCTGACTGCACAAACCTGACTGTTAGCCACCTGTGGCTCCACCCCTAGCCCCAATAGGACAAGAGATGGACTGTGTTTCCTCACTCTCTCTGGGCAACTGCAGCTGCTTTTAGCCTACATAGCCTGGACTGGTGGGTACTTGTGGGTCCACCCTTACTTTCCAATAGGAAAACATGGAGTTAGTGTTTCCAGAGTCTTTCTGGGCAATGGCAGACTTTCAGCCTGCAGGGGCTGGACTGAAGGATGCCTGTGGATCCACCCCCACCCCCAATAGGATAAGAGGAGGTTGGTGTCTCCACATCCTCTCCAGACAATGGCGGGTA
This sequence comes from Cabassous unicinctus, assembly GCA_029593785.1. Lineage (NCBI taxonomy): Eukaryota > Metazoa > Chordata > Mammalia > Cingulata > Chlamyphoridae > Cabassous > Cabassous unicinctus. The sequence goes on from JAQZBX010110859.1 coordinate 9,505, forward strand.
CTTTCAGCCTACAGGGACTGATCTGTTGGGTGCCTGTGGATCTACCCCTATGCCCTAATAGGATAGGAGGGGGCTGGTGTTTCCTCAGTCTTTCTGGGAAATGGCAGATATTCTTGGCCTAAAGGGACTGAACTGTTGGGTGCCTGTAGAACCACCCCTACCACCCAGGATAAGAGGGGGCTGATGTTTCCTCAGCCCCTCTGGGCAATGGTGGGTACTTTCAGCCTACAGGGACTGAACTTTTGGGAGTCAGTGGTTCCAATTACACCCCTATAGAGCAGAAGGGACAATACTCCTTCAGCTTCTCAGGGCAACTGCAGGTGTATTTGGCCCACACAGATTAGATTGTTGGGCACTCCAGAGGTTCAATTCCCACTGACAGGAGGGAATCTGGTGTTTCATCAGTTTACCTGAGTAACTGTGGTCATTTCAGACCCACATGCCATAGATACCTGCCAACAACTGTAGCTCCATCCCCACCCAAGGTAGGGAAGGATGGGTGTGAAACATTATCAGTCTCTCCAGGCAACTACAGACAGTCTTGTCCTGCCCAACTGGGATTATTATACATAGCTACAGCTCTGTCCCTACTGCTGACAGCAGAGAAAGGTGAGAGAAGATTCATCAATTCCTAGGGCCATGTGAGCACCTTCAGGCTCCAGAGCTTACAGCACCAACTACATCCTTGGCTTCTACTACATGACCAGCAAAGGAGAAAAGACAAGAAAGCCCTAAACTAAAGGGGGAAACTGCACCCAGAATAAATATATCTAGCAAGCCAGATGCAAAAACACCAACAAAAAATTACAAGCCATACCAAGAAACAGGAA
>JAQZBX010110860.1:0-10335 GCA_029593785.1 Cabassous unicinctus
GAACAATTAAGAAGAAAATAGGTTCTAAATATTTATTGGAAAAAGCATTGCACACAATCTCATATCACTGAAGTCTCTTAATTTTAAAGAATTTACAATTAAAAAGGGCTAGAAATTTCCATTTCCAATTTGCATTGACACGGTGTGTGGAAAAATCTTTCTCTCTAAATAAAGTTTTATTAGTGTTTAAAATATACATATAACAATTCTTTGAAAATTGTATTATGCTGAACACTATAATTTTTTTTTCTGTTTTAAATACACCAAATTTGGGTATGAGAGACTATCATCCAAATCCGAGTTTATCTAGTTTTCACCTCCAAACTGCCCATTTTTTTTCTGTAAATACACATTTTTAACAGAATCTGTAGACTAACAAAACATTTATTCACTTGATCATCATACCAATAAAAGTTTCTTCAAGTCACATGACACCATGGGGATATATTTCTTACATGATGATAAAATATCATAACATTATTCCCCACAAGCCATAGACCATACCATGTGGTCAAAACTATTTTCCAAGCCCTGCCTTCAGGATGTCTGGAAAGTTGTGGCTATTTGGTGTGTCTGTTTTAAAGACTCTGGTGTTTTATTTTTTCCACAAAGTCCTGAGTTGACTAGTGGATTTTTGTTTCCTCTTATTTCTAATTTTGAGAATTATGGTGCAATTTCTTTCTCCAGGATTCCATTTTTCTCTTCTATTTGTAGCAGTGCTTACTCTCCTGCTGCTGTCTTTTCCAAGGATCCCATCCTCTATGCCCCCGAATTTCAAATAATTACTCTGCAGCAATAAAATGAATGTATCTGGTGTCTGGTGACTTTTGATAATGTTGGCCCTCCATTGAGATTATGATAGTTTCTCATTCTATTCTCATTTCTTCCTCTGCCCTTTGAGTCCATTGTTCTGAGTATCTCTCATTGGAAATATGAAGGTTTTCCTAGTGATCTTGTTATGTGTGGGAATTTGTACCAATGGTATTTGGAAAATTCCCAAAGAGGAATTCTTTACTCAGAAAGAATGAAAGCCATAATGGAAATTGAACGGTAAAAAAAAAAAAAAAGTATTTCATGACTTGAGAGATTATTTTGTCTGAATGTTCTACATATAATATAACAATTAGAATTTTGTTTTAATTTATTGCCATTATATCACATGAATTATTTTCCTTTATGTGTGTTTGTGCCATACAATCTCTTTCTTATCATTGTCTATTTTAAATCTAACCAAATTTCAATCTCATTTAAAATTTACATTTTCTGTCAAACTTATATCCATTTCAGTATGTAATTTTATATTAAAGAGGTTTGCAACATGTTTAAAAAGGCCATTCATTGCTACTTTTCTCCAAATGAGGTGGTATGTGTTCATATATCAATGGAATGGATAGATAACCAAAAAGTTTTTTTCAAGAACAACCAGAAAAATACCTGTATATGGCAGTGTCAACAAAGTGTTTGAGAGATGAATAATTTCTTCTTTGTTCATCTGGATTTTCTTTCTTTATTATAATAATTATAGAAATATTGAAAAGGTTTAATATTGAGAGGAATGCATGCATCTGTGAATATATCAATCACCAAGGAATGTACACATTGGGTAAATAGGATATTGGTTTAATATTTATCATTGAAACAGATTTGTTTCAAAAAATTTTCGTGATTTCAGAAAATGTAAACAAAAGGTGCAGCATCATTCGTATTTATTAGGTATGTTTGAAAGATGGTCTGGCCAAGTTTTAAAAAATGATTCACAATTCAAGTTCCTCCTTGAGATGTGTGCATAGGTCTCCTCTAAGGAGTTACCTCTTTTATATTGTAACGTCTTGGGTTTTCATCTTCACTACCAGTTTGTGTATGTTCATGCATGAATGATATGTGTCAGTAAAAAAATTGATGAAGGGAAAGAGAGGGTGTGAGTAAAACAGGAAATTTTGGAATTACCTATTTCTCTAAAATCCTCCTTTTTTTACTTTTCTTCATTTTTGGAAGGTATAATCACGTGTGCATAAAATGGAGTGCTGTACATTCTGCTTGATGGACTAGGTCCTTATATTTATGAACCATTCCTCTCCCCATGATATTTTGTGAATAGCTGCCTCCGTCTTTATCAACTAATGGTTCTTACCAATCCTTTTTTTCTCATGTATGGGAAGAGACTTTCACAAACCATAGGAGAAATTTTGAGTTTGGGAGCTCTTTATTCTGAGTTCCAGTGTTTTATTTGTATATCTGTGGATTCTTCTTTCATTGTAAAAATGAATTTTATTTTATTTCAATTCTTTCTAAAAAATTACAATGTGGCATAATAACACTTATATACATATACGGATACATGCATCACAATCCCAGGGCAATGGAGAATGACACAAAGATATCCAGAACATCCAGAATGGTTTTCTTGAAATAAAATCTGGACCCTCCTAAACATTCAGTAAACAATCACGAAGTCATGGAAAAAGATGTCCTCAGAAATATTGATTTACTTACACTCCCTTAAGAGTTAATAGTTTTTTAATCTAATATCATTTAAGTTCATAATTTTTTAAGAAAGACCTTTTCAACAGCATTTAAAAAGGCCTTCATTGTTCACTTTTTCCAAAGGATGTAGAATGGGATCACATATCCATAAATATTAGAGAGGAAAAAAAAGTTATTCAACGACAGCCAAAAAATCACCTATGTATGTCATTGCCAAAAAATGGATTGAGAGGTGGATAATTTCTTTATTCTTCTTGTATTTCTTTATTTATTATAATTATTATAGAGCCATTGAAACGGTTTAATAATGATTGATGAAATGAATGCGCAGGACTGTGTATATACCAAGGACCAGGGAATAAAACATGGTGAAATCTTGGAAAAAGATCTCCTCAGAATTATTGATTTATCTACACTCTCTTTTAAAATTAACATATTCTATCCATGTAATATCTGTTTCTTTTCATAGTTTTAAAATAAAGACCTTTTGAAAAGCTTTTAAAAATCCATTCATTGTTCACTTTGGCCACATGACATAGTATGGGATCCCATATCAATAAAATTAATAGATAAACCAAAAAAATTTTTCAAGCACAGACAGAAAAATATCTATGTATTTCAAGGTCAACAAGTGGATTGAGAGGTGAATAATTTCATATTCATTATTTTGGTATTTCTTAATTTATTATAATTATTTCAGAGCTATTGAAACTTTTAATAGAGATTGATGTGATGAATGCACACCACCCTGAATATACCAAGGACCAGGGAATATACATACTGGACAAAAATAATAGTGGTTTAATATGCTTCAGTAAAACGAATTTGTTTTAAAATCGTGGGGATGTCAGGAATAGTACACCAAAGTTGAGCCATTGAAAAGAGTTATTGGTCATGTAAAAGAAATGCTCTGGCTAGTTTTTAAAAATGAATCAAAATTCAGGTTTCTGCTGGAGATGGGACCAGTGAAAGGTGTTATGCCACTTTATTTTCTAACATTGTGATTTCTGCTCTAGATTTCAAGAGGATGTATGCTCATGTATGACTGATATGCATCAATAAAAATATATATTAAAGAAAAATGGTGGTGGGAGACAAATATGAAGCTTTGGAACTTCCTAATTCTCTAAATTGGTCTTCCTTTTGTGTTTCTTCTTTCCTGGAGACTACAATCATGCGTGCATGGAATGGAGGGAAGTACACTCTCTTTGATGGATTAGGTCATTTTTTAATGAACCATTCCTCTCCCCTATGATATCTTGATAACATTTGAGTCACTCTTTCTAAACTTGCAGAGCCTACAGGTCTCTTTTTCTCTTCTGGGTGTTGGCAATGTTCCTTGTAAGCAATAGGAGAAATTTGGAGACTGGGAGCTCTTTGTACTCTGAGTTCCTGGGTTTTCATTTGTGTATATGTGGATTCCATTTCTTCATAAGAATGAATTTGATTTTATTTACAATACAGTCTAAGAAATTACAATATATCTTAAGAGAAGGAATTTAAATATGGATACATGCTCCACATTCTCTCTGCACCCGAGAATCTCGCATTGATTTCCAGAAGATCAAGAATGGATTCCTTGAATCAATATCTGGAGCCATCTAAAAATTCAGTAAACTATCATGCAATCATGGAAAATGGTCTCCTCTGAATTATCGATTTACGTACACTCCTTTTAAAAATTAACATTTTCTTTCAATCTAATATCCATTTCAGTTCATATTTTTAAAATAAAGATCTTTCAACAGCTTTGAAAAAGCCATTCATTATTCACTTTGTCCACATGATGTAGTATGAGATCAACTGTCAATAAAACTGATAGATAAACCAAAATATTTTTATAGACTGCCAGCAAAACACCTAAGTATGCCAATGTCAGAAAATGGATTGAGTGGTGAATAATTTCTTCTTTTTTTTCTGGTATCTCTTTATATATTGTAATTATTATGGAAGTATTGAAAAAGTTTAATAATGATTGAAGAGATGAATGCATGCCACTTTAATAAACCAAGGACCAGGGAATGTACACATGGATTAAAATGATAATGTTTTAATATGTCTCAATAAAAAAGATTTGTTTAAAAATCGTGGGAATGTCAGGAATTGTACAACCAATGGAGCCACAGATAATAGTTTTTTTCATGGTTCAGAAATGCAGTGGGCAATTTTTAAAAATGAATCACAATTCAAGTTTCTGTTAAAGAGTGGACAGCTGTAAGCTGTTAGCCCTTTTATTTTCTAATGTCATGATTTCTGCTCTAGGCTTGAATTTTATGAGTGTTCATGTATGCCTGGTATGTATCACTAAAAATACATATTAAGAGAAAAAATTGGGTGAGAGACAGAAATGAAGTTTGGAATTACCTATTTGTCGAAGTGGTCTTCTATTTCATGTTTCTTCATTGTTGGAGGATATAATCATGCATCCCTCGAAAGGAGGCCAGTACCCTGTGCTTGAAGGATTAGGTCCTTGATTTTATGAAAAATTTCTCTCCTCCATGATTTCTTATAAATATTTGAGTCACTCTTTGAGATTTTGTGAGCCCTACAAGTCCCTTTTTCCCTTCTGGGTTTTGGCAAGGTCCTTCCATAGACATAGGAGAAATTTGTAGTCTGGGAGAAATTTGTTCTCTGAGTTCCTTGATTTTAATTTTGTATATGTGGATTCTGTTTCTTAGTAAGAATGATTTTGATTTTATTTCCAATAATTTCTTTAAAAAGTTACAACATGTCAAAAAAGCAGGTATTTATATATGGATACCTGTATCACAATCTCTCTGAACTCGAGAACAGCCAAATGATTTTCAGAAAATCAGGAATGGTTTCCTTGAAACAAAATCCTGAGCCTTCTAAATATTCTGGAAACATTCATGAACTCACGGAATAAGATCTCCTATGGAATATTGCTTTACGTACACTCCCTTATAAAATTAACATTTTATTACAATCAAATATAGTTTTCAGTTCATAATTTTAAAACAAAGGCCTTTGCAACAGCTTTAAAAAAAGGCAATCATTGTTCACTTTGTAAACATGATGCAGTATAGGATCACATATAAATAAAATTGATAGATAAGAAAAAAAGTTGTTCAAAGCAGCCAAAAAAACACCTATGTATGTCACGGTCAACAAATGGATTGAGAAATGAATAATTTCCTATTTTTTCTTCTGGTATTTCTTTATTTATTATAATTATACTAAAGCTATTGAAATGGTTTAATAATGGTTGAAGTGATGAATGCACCCAACTCTGAGTATACCAAGGACATGGGAATGTACCCATTTGATAAAAAAAAGATATTGGTTTAATATGTCTCAATAAAACAGATTTGTTTAAAAATCTTGGGGATGTCAGGAATTTTACACCAAACCTGAGCCATGGATGATAGACATTACTCGTGTTTCTGAAATGCTCTGGGACATTTTATAAATGAATCAGAATTCAGTTTCTGCTGGAGATGGGACCACTCTACGGTGTCATGCCACTTTATTTTCTAAAGTTGTGATTTCTGCTCTAGACTTCAAGTTTATGTATGCTCATGTATGAATGATATGCATCACTAAAAATATATATTAAGAGAAAGAGGGTGGTGAAAGACAAATATGAAGCTTTGGTATTGCCTATTTCTCTACAATAGTCTTCCTTTTGTGTTTCTTCATTGTAGCAGTCTATAATCTCTTGTGCCTAGAATGGAGGGGGTACACTCTGCTTGATGTATTAGGTCCTTGACTTTTATGAACCATTCCACTACACCATGATATCTTGTAAACATTTGAGTCACTCTTTGTCACCTTGTGGATATTACAAGTCCCTTTTTCTCTTCTGGGTATAAGCAAGGTCCTACATAAGGCATAGGAAAAATTTGGACTCTGGGAGCTATTTGAACTCTGAGGTCCTGGGTTTTCATTTGTCTATATGTGTATTCTGCTTTTCTGTAAGAATGGATTTCATTTTATTTCCAATACTTTATTAAATATTACAATATGTCATGAGAACAGTTATTTAGGTATGAATGCCTGCATTACAATCACTCTGCACACAAGAAGAGCCAATTCTGTCCATTAAATCAGAAATGGTTTTCTTGAAACAAAATCCAGAGCCTTCTAAACATTCAGTAAACAGTCGTGATATTATAGAAAAATATCTTCTCAGAATTATTGATTTACCTACCCTTTCTTTTAAAATTAGCATATTCTTTCAATCTTTTATTCGTTATGTTCATAATTTTAAAACAAAGACCTTTTCAAAAGCTTTAAAAAAGCCATTCCTTGTTCACTTTGTCCTCAAGATGTTGTATGGGATCACCTTTCAATAAAACTGATAGATAAACTTTAAAAGTTGTACAAGGACAGACAGAAAAACATCTATGTATGTCAGTGTCAACAAATGGATTGAGAGGGGAATAATTTCTTCTTTATTCTTCTGTTTTTTTATTTATTATAATTATTGTGCTATTGGAAAGGTTTAATAATGATTGAAGAGATGAATGCACAACACTGTGAATATGCCAAGGACCAGGGAATGTACACAATGGATAAAAATGATATTAGTTTAATATGACTCCATAAAACAGATTTGTTTTAAAAATTGTGGGGATGTCAGGAATTGTACACCCAAGTTGTGCCATGGATAATAGTTATTACTAGTGTTTCAGAAATTCTCTGGCCAATTTATGAAAATAGATCACAATTCAAGTTTCTGTTGGAGATGAGTGTATGGGACCACTGTAATGTGTTATGCCCCTTTATTTTCAAAGTTCGTGATATCTGCTCTAAACTTCAAGTTTATGTATATTCATACAAGACACATGAGCATCAAAAAAATGTACTAAGAGAGAGAGTGTGGTGAGAGAGAAATATGAAGATTTGGAATTACTTATTTCTCTAAAGTGGTCTTCCTTTTGTATTTCTTTATTGTTGTAAGCTATAATCAAACATGCATAGAATGGAGGGCAGTACACTCTACTTGACAGATTAGGTCCTTGACGTTTTTGAACCCTTCCTCTGCATGATATCTTGTAAACTTTTGAGTAACTCTTTGACACCTTGCGGAATCTACAAGTCCCTTTTCCTATTCTGGGGGTTGGCAAGGTACTTCATGAGCCATAGTAGATAATTGGAGACTGGGAGCTATTTGTACACTGAGTTCCTGGGTTTTCATTTGTTCTTATGTGGATTATGTTTATTTCTAAGAATGACTTTGATTTTATTTCCAATACTTTCTTAAAATTTAAAATATGTCATAAGAGCAGGTATTTATATATGGATACCTGCATCACAATCTCTCTGCACTCGAGAACAGCCCAATGATGTCCAGAAAATCCGGAATGCTTTCCTTGAAACAAAATCCAGAGCCTTCTAAGCATTCAGTAAACAAACATGAAATCATGGAAAATGATCTCTGAATTATCGACTTCCCTACACTCCCTTTTAAAATTAACATTTTGTTTCATTCCAATATCACCTACAGTTCATAATTTTAAAATAAAGGACTTTTCAACATCCTTAAGAAAGCCCTTCATTATTCACTTTGTCCACATGATGTAGTAAGGGATCACATATCAATAAATTTGATAGATAAGCAAAAATAGTTGTTCAAGGACAGCCATAATAACACTGGCATAAGAACACTGATATATATATGGATGAATACATCACATTCCAACAGCACTGAAGAATGACACAAAGATATCCAGAAAATCAGGAAAGGGTATCTTGAAACAAAACCTGGGGCTTCCTAAGCATTCAGTAAACATTCATGAAGTTTTGTAAAATGATTTCCTCGATTTAAATTATCGATTTAAATTTGTGATTATAAAAAATGGAGGTATCACTGAGAAGCATTTGGTTTCCTCCTATTATTTTACTCCAATTTGTGTAGTTTAATAATATTTCATTACCAATTAGGAAAAAAATCCCTTCCAAAAATTTATTTGAAAAAGGCATTCCACAAAAAGCATATCACTGAAGCCTCTTAATTTTAAAGAATTTATTATTTAAATGGGCTAAAAAATTTTATTTCCAATTAACATTGACATGGGATGTGGAAAAACTCTTTCTCTCTAAAAATAGTTTATTAGGAGATGATAATAGGTATTTAACCACTCTTTAAAACTGTATTTCCCCAAGTACTTATTTTTTTTTCTTTTTTAAATACACCAAACTTGAATTTGAGAGGCTATAATCCTAATCTCACTTATACATAGCTTTCACCTCCAAAGTGCCCCATTCTTCTTTCTGTAAAAACATATATTTAACAGAAACTGTAAACTTTCATAACAGTTATGCCCTCAATCTGCATACTCAAAACACTATCAACTAGCATCACAGGACACCGTGGTGGAATATTTCTTACGTCATGACAAAATATCATGATATAATTTTCCAAGCCCTGCCTTCAAAATATCTAGAAACTTGTGTGTATCTGGTGTATCTGTTTTAAAGACTCATGTGTTTTAAATTTTTCCCCATAGTCCTGACTTGGCTAGTGAATTTTTTTTCCTTTTAATTCTAATTTTGAGAATTAGAGTGCAGTTTCTTTTCTTCAGGATTCCATTCTCCTCTTTCTTTTCTATTTTTAGCAGTTCCTTCTCTCCTTCTGCTGGCTTTTCCAAAGATCCAATCCTCCATGCCCCTGAGTTCCAAATAATTTTGCTGCAGCACTAAATTTGATGCATCTGGTGTCTGGTGCATTTTGATAATGTTGGCTCCCAAATGAGATGACAATATGTTCCTATTCTATTCTGATTTCTTCCTCTGCCCTTGGATTCCATTGCTCTGAGTATCTCTTTATGGAAATAGGTGGTTTCCCTAGTGATCTTGTTATGTGTGGGAATTTTTCCAATGGGATATGGACAATTCCCAAAGAGGAATTTTTTATTCAGAAAGAATGAATGCTTTCATGGAAACGACATGGTAAAAAAAAATTATTTCATGCCTTGAGAGATTATTATGACTGAATTTTTACCTATAATATAATAATTACGATTTTGTTTTAATTTATTTCCATTATATCAGCAGAATAATTTTCAATTATAAGTGGTTGTGTCTTACTATCTCCTTCTTATCATTGACTAAATTAATCTAACCAAATTTCAATCCCTTTTAAAATTTACATTTTCTGTCAAACTTTTTTCCATTTTGGTATATAATTTTATATTGAAGACGTTTCCAACACGTTTAAAAAGGCCTTTCATTGCAACCTTGCTCCATATGATGTGGTATGTGAACATATATCAATGGAATGGATAGGTAACAAAAAAATTTTTTTTCAAGAACACCCAGAAATACACCTGTATATGGCAGTGTCAACAGAGCTTTCATTGGTGAATAATTTATTCTTTGTTAATCTGGATTTTCTTTCTTTATTATAATTATTATACAAATATTGAATAGGTTTAATATTGAAGAGAGGAATGCACGCCACTGAGAATACACCAATCACTATGGAATGTACATATTGGGTAAATAGGATATTGGTTACATATTTATCATTGAAACTATTTTGTTTCAAAAAACACTCGTATTGTCAGAAAATGTAAACAAAATGTGCAGCATCATTCGTACTTATTAGGCATGTTTGAGAGACTGTATGGCCAAGTTTTAAATGATGACTCACAATTGAAGTTCCTCCTTCAGATGTGTACATAGGTGCTCTGTAAGGAGCTATGCTGCTTTATATTGTATGGTCGTGTATTTTCCTCTTCACTACATTTTTTTGTATGTTCTTGTATGAATGATATCCGTAGCTAAAAAATTGATGAAGGGAAAGAGGGTGGTGTGAGTCAAACAGGAAAATTAGAAATTACCTATTTCTCTAAAGCCGTCCTTTTTTTTTTTTTGGTTTTCTTC
>JAQZBX010110861.1:0-10335 GCA_029593785.1 Cabassous unicinctus
GGGGGGGGGGGGTTGGTGTTATTTTTATAAAAAGCAATTTACAAGACAAAATCCAGTTGAAACTTAAAATTTTGACTTTAAAGTGCTTTTTATGATTCCTGGTTTTAAGGAGGTTTCAAGGAATGGGAAGGCATGAAAACCAAAAGAAAAATGAACCAACAATGAAAAAAGATAGAGAAGGAGGCAAGGGAACGAGTAAGCTGAATCAGCAACAGAGGCAGAGGCACAAAAAAATGAAGACAGCAGAAACACCACATCAGGCAGAGAGCACACCTGCACAGATAGAGTCCTGAGAAAATTTAAGTTTTAATCAATTCAATTTTCCTATTTACTGAAGCAGAGGCAGGTGGGCTATATGAAAATCAACAGGTAATTCAAATTCCCACCACATTTTAAACTCCTCGCGTATGGCAAACATTTTATCACAGGTGTTAACAACAACTAACAAGAGGTCACGGTGATGGTTTTTAAATAGCTACCCTTGCTCCTATTCTCTCACAGGTAAGATACCAAGAAAGCAGTACGGGGAGGGAAGGAAAAAGAATGCTAATCATGATCGAGTGCTAAGTATTTGTCAGGCACTGTGTTAAGCACTTTTTGTGTATTCTTTAATCCTCACAACAACCCTATGAGATAGGTACTATTACTATTAATATACCATTTTATAGATGGGAAAATTGAAGTGCAGACAAGGTAAGTAACTTGCGCATCGTCACAGTTAGTAAATGCCTGAGCTGGGAATTGAACTCAGGTTGTTTAACTATGGAATCTGAACACATAATCACTACGCCATATGGCATTTTTCAAAATAACCAAGTTGACAGGATAAAAGGGGTGGGAAGTGTACTGCACTCTAACCTCTGGCTACTGCTTGGGAAATCGGTTAGGATTACAGTGGTTGATGTACTGAGTTCTCTTCTGTTAGTCTTTGCCACCCACCATTATTTTTAAGAAAGGGGAAAAAAACTACCCAAAGCCATCCTTTATTCTAAATTCAAATATGATAAGTTAAAGAACTAAAAATTTGTTTTGATTTTTGACATATTCACTCCATTATATTAAAATTTCTACTAAATGTCAAATACTCGTTGAGGGGTTGAATCATGTAGCAATTATGAGCCTAACTTGAAATAGTTTCCATAAGAAGGTGTAATTTTTTTTCAAAGTATGTATAAATACACACATACACCAATACTTTCTATATAAGATATCTTCAAGTCAAGTTCCCATTTTTTCAGGCTCTATTTATATGCAAATAGTTTAAATAATTCTCAGAAAAAGAAAAGCCTGACACTGTCCTCTCACTATACCCTTCAGAGTAAGAGTCCTAATCCAGTTTTTCAGGCATGACCCACTTAAAGGGTTCAGATTGTGATGAGTCACATGCAAATGTTCTAAAACCTTGATGGGTTGCAAATGAGATATAATGAAAATGACTGAAATGTTCAGAGTCAGCCACCTTACTCTCTCTTTTTTACTTGCCATCTGTCCATAGCTCATTAGATTAAAATCACGTTTGTGAATCAAAATCTAGAATTTGGGGACCTCTTCCTGGGGCACTCTGCTTCACAGTCACACTGGCCAGCAGGGCCCCACTGGCTGGTAGGCAAAGCCCACAGCCAAGGAACTCAGCACAGCTCAGATAGGGCACTGCCTGCACCAAAGCTTATCAGTTTGGTGGCCTGTACAGATGACAGATAACTTGAATGACTCGGAAAGGCCTTGCAAAACCCCTGCAAAATTCCCAACACCTCCAGCAATAAGTGCAAGCTCCTTACTCACTGCCCCCTCCTCAGTCCCATCCACTCCGATCTACACTCACTGTCCATGTGAGACTCCCTTCACAATGGACTTTCCATCCTTTTTCTAAATCAATCTTAAGGCCCTCCTAAATTTCCACCCAGTGCTATAATTATTCATAAACATATTCTAATTCCTACTAGACTATAAAATCCCTTCAGGTTGGGCCCATATCCAATTCCCCTTTCTGGAACTCATAGAGCCTTGCCTTGAGTAGATGCTCAATAAATACTGAATTAAACAAACAGTTCTGGGATCCATTCTTTGAAAATTGAGAGTCACATGAAGCCAGTGGAAACCAGAGGATCAGAAGCAAACCACATGAACCTTGGAATGTTCACTCCTTGCACAACACTGGACTTTGTTGGATCATTCTGCATATACCAATGTTTGTATTTGTTTTTCTCTGTAAGTCAGATGTGTGAACTTGCCAGTGTCCCAAAGGTGATGCAGTCTGCATAGGCAATGACTGTTTAAACACACATCAATCATACACTATGAGTATTAAAATCAAATAGCACATCACAGGAAAATACCACGGATGCCAGGTATCAATTACAGACAGAAATGATCTCTGGCGTCCTGCTGTGTACATATTTGGAGAGTAAGTGTACTTCAGGAGCTCTGCTTACTTAAAAAAAAAAAATGAAAGAAGAAATGAAGACCTTTGTGTGGAGACACCATGACTTGGGAGAGGAATCTGTCAGGCAGCCAGGGGCTTTGGAACTTGTATTGATATTCACAATGGATGAACTGCTTAACACGAGTATGCCTCAGTTTCTCTAAGTGCTTTTTTCTTCCTTCTTGGTGTGCAAGAAGGCTATGAGGTTGCCCCACACCGCATCTGCATAGGTTCTGGTTACAAACACAGGCCTTGAGCTCAGGGATCTCAGCCCTCCCAGTTAAGGCACAGTGGTTGGTGTAGCCTCTGAAGAAGTCCGGGCAGATCTCTGACCTATAAACCCAGTGTATTGGACATACTTCTGAAGAATGGGGAGGTTGGAGGGGTGAAGGTGGGAGGAGAATGTGACCAGGGAGGGATGTTTCCTTCCTTTGATGAGATTCTAAATCCACTCCTGTTCTCAGAAACAAGAGGAGTGTTCATTGCCTGCAGAGCAAATTGGCTTCACCCTTTAAAATGTGCATTTACACAAACAGATACCCGTGCTTGAACCACACTAGGGTAAAAGCTGTTGACACAGGTCTCCTGAGGATGACAGTTCTGCATCCTCTCTCTCAGCTGTCTCAGGCATGCTTGGACACATGCTTACTCTCTTCCCCTCCCCATCTCTCACACACATTACTCTGGGCAGAATCACATTAAATGAGGCACCACCTGAGCCCCTCTTAACCTCAGTTTTATCCAAGGTTCCTAAATGATGCAGGCAGAGGCCAAGCACCCCTGTTCGATGGATCTGAGTCCCCAGAGTGAGCACAGCTTGGGACTTGGCATCCTGAGATGATAAAGAGATCTTGAATAATAGGGCACAGCTGGGATATACTTATCAGCAACAGCAATTTCTAGCTTTTTAAATTAGTTTCTCCAGCTACCTTACTCAGCTGTTTTTAATAACCAGAGAGAGCAAGGGACTAGGTGTTTAAGAAAAATGAATGCCCCCCCCCATCATTGTCACTACCATTTTGGTACTCTGATTATGGGCACAGTGACATTGACATCTAACAAGAGGAATCTTCAACATAATACCCTTCATATAAACAGAGGTTGATTAATCTTGCTTTTTTTCCTTTAAGTGTGTATAAGAACAGATAAAATTCAGGTGGGGCAGCCTGAAGGTCCACAAAGGAAAAGCACTTTAAAAATGTATAAATTATGGTTACATATATAAAAATGAATAAGAAAAAAGACTAGAAGGAAATAAGACCAAATGATATCAGTGTATTAAGAGCAGATTAAAGTTCAGAAAAGTTTTCTCCTAATTTCTAAATGTTCTGTGATGTAATATTTCTTCATAATAGAAATATTTATAAGTAAAATAATTCATGCTGTTCTTAGACTTCAAGTATCAAACAATCTGTGTTCTGGATAATTAAACATATATTACTGAATTTTCTACAGACTAGATGAGATAATGTGTGTGAAAGCACCTCATACACATTAAAGTGGTACAGATGTATTAGATATTGTACCTCAGTGCTTTAAGTATTAGGCTGCCATATCAACACTCTTTAGAATGTTTGTTGTAGTGAGTGATATAAAGTATGGCTAAAGGGATAATTTACATACCAGAAAGATACTTATACTAAATATGGCTTGCTCGCTACCTCTGTTGAAAATAAAGGAACAATAACCCGTTACAAATTCTACCCTGATCAGGCTGGAAGGCTAAACTTGCTAAGGGGGCCCATTCCTCTAGGCAGAGCCTCTGTGTGCATCTGTGCGTATGTTTCAGAGTTGCCATGTGGTTGACTGCCATAGTGTCCCATCTAAGCTGGCCAAGTAGCTTTCCCAGGAGGAGAAAGACCAAACAACAATCTGCTCAGTACAGCAAGCAGCTTTCTCACCAGGTGGGAAAATCTGGAGCCTGCCCCATACTGACTGTTTATCATGCCCCACATAAGCAAATGCTGCACCAAATATATTTCCCAGACACATTATATCAGGAAGCCAGAGAAACACCAGCATTTATGGTCATGCTAATGTTCTATTCTATAGATTATAATCAACTGGAATAAAATGAATATTCTCCACCACAACTCAATTGTTCTTTATACAGCTTTTAATGAGATTCTGCCCAGTGTGTCAGCAGTACTTATGTAATTAATCTGTAGAACTCTGCCAGCAAGGAGGGAATGAAATCTCCTTATCAGGGCATTGCAAACCAATAACACCTCAGCACTCTCTCGTGCACTGCTGCATTCCGGATGGTCAGGGCACATGGCCATTAATACACTGATGTCACCTGGCTCGGGTGACTGATGCTTCAGCACTGTAGACTAGATTCCAGGGGCGAGGATTGCACTTTCTTCAAATCTCTCAAGAAAACGTTATATGAAAAGAAACGGAGCCTGCATCCCTTGAATTGGGATGGTCATAGGGACACACGGAGCCAGCAGGCAGCCACGCTGCCAGCCTGCGGTCTTAGTCACAGGATGCTGAAGGCAGCCCTGCTGGCACTCGGGACAGCCCATCAGGGAAGGGTAGTGAGTGGGAGAAGAGGTGGTGGAGATGAAAAACCCTTTCTCTGGCTTCTTGAGGAAAACTGCAGGTCAGTAGAAAGCAAAGTAAAGAAAAAAAGTATAGCTGAGAAGAGGCTAAATCTGGTCTTGAGACAGTTATCTAAGTTAGGAAATGGACCTCTGCCCTCCACTTATGGGGGAGCCCCAGAAGCCAAGGTCTAGACCTTGAAAAGTTCCATTGAGGCTTTGTCCTACGGGTCCCAAGAATGACTTTCTTCTCTACATGCAATTCTGCTTCAAACTGTGAGAGGAGGAAGCCCAGAGTGGACCCCAGGGCCTGTGTGAAAACCAAGATGACAGTCCAGGGGCTTCTCTACCAGGCCTGCCCGGGGAAGGAATTCAATCTGGAGGAGGTAGCAACACAGTCTTGGTATGTGCTAAAGAGTTCTCAGAGCTTACCAGGGAAGTAAAACTCCACAGAATCTGCCAAGGAGGCGAGTGGAGGAGGGGGCAGGACCCTTGCCTTGCAAACCTCTCTCTGGCTGCTTTCTGGGCTTCTTGCAGGTAGCATACACAAGGCGAGGGGCCAGAATTAGGAAGCAAATGTCATTGCTACTCCACAAACAAAAGACATCAACAGTAAGAAGGCTTGGTTGGATATCAACAGAACTTAGATGGAGAATTCCTGCTCCTGTGGTCTACAGTGTAGATAACACTGACCTTAGCCCACGTTACTTATGAAGCCTCATAGAGCCTTCTTTGTTCTTTACATCCCTTCCCCAATGAACTTCCAACCTCTCACCTACTTCCCTCACATTTCATTTTCAATCTACTCCACCAATAACATCAACAACAATAACCTCACACCTTAGTGACAGTTTCCTCCTCTTGTGAAAACAGAAAGGATGTTTAACAAGTTTTCATATCTGTTACCTCCATGGGTGGTATTATTTGCACTTAGGTGTGTTAATAGTAAGACTCTTGTAATAATATTTAGCATATTTTTAAACCCTTTAAGGTATATTTTCAGGCATTTTATGACACAAAATTCAGAGACAGGTAAGATGGGCATTCTATTTTATAAAGGAAAATGTAACTCACAGATATTAAGTGACTTGCCTAAAGTTTCTGACATAGTTGAAACCAGGTCCCAGGCTTTCTTGATCTTTATCCCAGGACTCATTCTACGAAAACGTTCTGTGATACCTGGGTGGAACAATCATTAGAGAGGAAATTTGGCAGAGCTGAGCTGCACGTGATACAAAGAAAGCTACTCAGCCAAGACTTGTCAGTGCCCAGATTCAATTAAATATCATCAGGAAAAGGGCTATTCACTCTTAGCACAACTCATTTCTCCCTGCTCTCATGCTGTCACTGGGGATTGGCACAGAACTGCACAGCCTATGATCTATGATGTTCTTTTGGGCCAGAGATGCCCCTGTCTGTAAGCTTACCCAGGAGACAGAGGTCTGCTGGAGGGCTAAGCTCAACGCAGATGGCAAGCTCATCACTGCACTCGGCACTGCCCCGGCCCACCGAGGTACCAGGACAGAGAGTAACTAAAGGCTATGTTTATAGACCCCAAAGTATTCAATTGCCCTTATGTGCTTCCCTACCCCTAATACAGGAAACTGAATGAAAGGACAAAGGCAGCCTTTGGGGGCTAAAATGAGAAATATTATAGGGGAGGCATAAAAATGACTCAACACAGGTAAATGGGGTTGCTTTTTACTCACCCTGATGCCATCCCAAAACGTGTAGGTGATAATGTGTGTGGGGAAGGGCGTTGACTCATCCTGACTTGCCATATTTGAACAGTCATGACATTTTACTTAGCATTTCCGTAGCATCTCTTTCTACAGAGACTGGCACTTGCCACATCCACCTTCTTGTGACTTAATAGCCTTGTCTGATGGAATAAGAGGGAGCAGTCCGTGCCCTTTAATAGATTAGTTCCCCCCACTCTAATTCCCATCATGCTGCATAGCCTAAGATGAAATTTACCTTTCTTTCCCAAGTGTTTCCTGATTCCTTCCAATTAGCTGTGATATTTCCCTTCCTTTAAATGTCCACAGATTTGTCTCTAAACTCATGTCATTTTTTTTTTACAGACATTCGTGCAGTAGGCACATTCACCTACAGCCTTTGAGACTATGTCCCACCCATGTTTATCGACCCCAAGGCCTGGCAATCATGCCTTGACCATGGTGAGTGCTCTGTAAATACTGGCTAAACAGACTTGATTTATTTCCTCCCTACGCTCTGTGCCTGGACCTCTCACAGTCCTTCCCCGGTTCTCCCAGGTAGTCTTGACCACAGGGAGTGCCTGCCTTGATGGAGGTAATGAAGCAAAGGCAGAACCTTTACCTCTCAGGGATGTGGTGCAAAGGGTGTTGGACAACTGGACTGGGAGGTGGGATTAGGTGATTGCTGAGGTTCATTCTCATTCTAAAACTCTACTTCTAAAATGTCGACTGAATGAAAATAAAAGGTTAGTGAATTTGTAGGGGGAATAAATGAAAACGGAGTTGGGAATGTTGTAGGCCCAGGAAAGACTTTCTAGGGATGCTGAAATTTAAGATACACTATGAATAATGGGAGAAGAACATTTCCCAGATAAAGAGAGGTGTTTTTAGCGTAAAAGGGTGTGGTTTTAGGAAATGTCTTGAAATGAAATAAACCAATGAATATGATGTCAAGCAAATCTGACAAGAATGCAGTAAGGGCAATGGGGTAGTCTGAAACAAATGACAATCTGAAAAGAGAGCTCAAAAACTGTGTGTATGTGTAGGTAGATGTGATAATATAGAATAAAGGCTTTGAAATCAGACAGATGAGTATAGAATTTTGGCTGTCATTCTTACTACCTGTGTGACAATGAACAAATAATTTAACCCAAATCTCAGTTTCTTTATATATATCATATGGATAATAATCCATCTTCATGTGAGATTAAATGAGATAAATGATATAAAGTGCTTAGCAAAGCAACTAGCACTCATTCATTTAACAGATATTTATCAAGTATCTCATATGCTGGATAATGTGCTAAGCAGTTTACATGGAAACCAATCAGAAAATGGACACTATTATAATTATTATTAGCTAAAGGGACTGTCCCTTCCCTCCCTGCAGCCCCCTCCTCTAACTTACACCCCTTTTGATTCTGGAACTTAGAAGAAGAAATGGCATTTTATTGTATATGAGTTCATTTATTGGCCTTTGTGTATTTTGCTTAAAACAAAACAAAACAAAACAAAAAACACCACCAAAAATTTGTCCTCTGCCCTTGGTGCATTGTAAATGCAAATTAAATAACAAGGATTTTCTTAAAGTCTCAACTCTTTAACAGATTCTCTCCTTTGAGCACAGAGGTGTAATCAAAAGATCAAACACAGATTCCTCCCTTCCTTGGAAAGCCATTTCCTGACATGGTATCCAAAGAGACATTTTGGAAGGGACATGCACAGTTACGTGTCCCCCTCCAGGGACTGTCTTCTCCTGTGGATGTGAAATAGGCTTTGCCAGCTGCTCAGTGTCATTAGACCAAGGGCAAGTCAACTGCTCTCTCAGGCTTAAAATAAAGTTATCATCTCAACCCCAAAACACTCAGCATTTGAACAAGAAAAGAAATCCACTGGAGATCTAGCTATCATGAGGGATTTCTTGTTGATCTTTACAGCAACTACCTGAAGATCTGATCTGAATGTGTGGAGGTATGTATGTTATTATGAAGAAATTGCTGAAAAGCACTTGCTCTGTGAAAAGCGCCATTTTGTGTGTGTGTGTGTGTAGACCAGCAAACCATCACACTTAAATGAGGTTTGTGTTTGCTAAGCACACAACTTCCTAACACATTTCATGAGCAATTAATCTCTGAGGGAAATATTTTAGCATCTGATAAAGGAGAAAATTATTCTTCTATATGTTGTATTTTTTTTCCCCCAATGGGCTATTTCTGCACTGGCTATAGCCAAGATAAAGGTGGTGCATCGCTCTTGGTTGTATAAGAGAACCAAAGTGTTTTCAGATTTTCAGGTGGATAATCTGTGATCAATCTGGGGTTTGGGCATTTTGGTGGGAAGTACCCCTTAAATATTTAGGCAAATATATTAGGATAAGTATCTAACACATGCAAACAAAAACTATTTAGAAAATCACTCACAACCGTACTTATTTAAGCCCTGGATCAGGAAGAGCTCATACTCACTATTTCACTTAATAATTTGAATATGATTCCATCACACTTAGAGTAGATTCATTTCTAAACTAATGCTTGTTTTTTTCTAATTCTGTTTATTCTTAATTGACACAATAATCTCTAGACAGGATTAGGTATTTTCTCTCATATATTTAGAAACCTCTACAAAGGAATTACTTTGGGGAAATTAAATGTCAAGTAACTGAAGGGACTTAATCTTGGGATTTACGTTTCTATTTTTAATGTTTTAATCCAGACCCAATTTTTTTTCTTAAGTCCCTTCAAGAATTGAAGGTACTAAATCAGCTCTCATACAGACAGCTCATCAGAAGGGAAATCAGAATTTTCCTTCACATTTAGTTCTTTTCAATTCAGTTATTTTATGGGGAGATGTAAAAGAAACAAAATTAAACCAATATAAATACACATGGTGTGAGATGACATTTTCTGCTCCAAAGTTTTTCAACATCACAGTTACTTAGAAACATCTTCTCAACTAAGAAAATAGATTGAAGGAATCTCAAAAAGTTATTCAGTCTATGACCCTGCCTCTGGGTCGTATTTCAACTAAAATATCCCCCAAATGTAATTACCTATATTAGAATTTCTTAAACTTAACTTTGCAACACTCCACGGTGTAAAAGAAAAAGGATTTAAAGCCATTTTCATTTGTTAAAAGATGCCATGTAACACTTTCCACGTGTGTGTGTGTGTGTGTGTGACCAAAAAGGCTGGAAATTATGAGTTTATGAATTTCAGACAAGGTTCAAGCAAAGAGGGGACTGCTATTGTCCATTAATAGCTGACCATTGTTTAGACAACTTTATATTTAGGCTTTTTCTTTTCTGTCTCTGCATCATTTAGCCTATTGAATTCATTTCTATGAAATGGAAGAATTACCATCATCTGCCCTTTTATTTATCATTTTATCTATAATATCTAGACACAGTTAAGTCAGCCTTTTTGAGGGGAGTAAATACCTTCCTCCACATCACACCCTTAAAACTGATTCATATTGTTCTGCATGATATTGCAATGACAGATACAGGCCATTATACATTTTGTCAAAACCTATAAAATTGTACGGCGCAAAGTGTAAACCATAATGTAAACTACAGACCATACTTAGTAACAATACTTCAATATTTGTTCATCAATTGTAACAAATGTACCACACTAATATAAGATGTTATTAA
>JAQZBX010110862.1:0-10337 GCA_029593785.1 Cabassous unicinctus
GCCTGCCCTCACAAGGAGGCCCCGGGAAGCGAACCCGGGGCCTCCCATATGGTAAATGGGGGCTCTATCGACTGAGCCACTCCCGCTTCCCCAGTAGGAATTTAATATGTTGCATTTAAGGTTGGGAAAAGTAGTGTAGTGTGGAAGAGACTGAACCTAGAATCCTGGGAGATTTCTGCAGCAAGGCATATCCCCATACTGAGAATGTGTACTTCCATAAAATTAACCATACTGAACAATTAGTATGTTTGCAAATGATTTTTCTTCTATAAATATTAAGCTGAATGTTAGGGTATCTCTCAAATCAAAGACTACTTTAGAAATGATGAATTTTCAGGTGTATTTCAAAGAATGGCTGTAATGATGTAAGTTGCTTGCCTATTTTGAAATATACTGGGTATGAGGGAAAGAAACAGGAACTTGAAATTTTGTAGAGAAGAGTAGGAGAAAGTGATTCTAAGATTTAGGTCAATGTATTAATTAATATAAACAACATTTGAATCACATTCTGAAGGATATTATAAATATAATAATAATTATAAATTGCAGCAACATTTTTTGCTAAGTTATGTAATCCAAGGTAAACATGTGAAAACAATCTTCTGATATAGCAAGTATCAAAATCAGGATTGTGAGTGAACTTAAGAAATATTTTTTTAAAGAAAATAGGCAAAGTAGGAAGAATTTTCATTGTATTTACTTTTCCTTTTAAATAGTTTCTATAGATTTTCAAAAAAGTATATTTTCTTAATCAGATATTATGGACTTAAATTCTTGGTATACCCCATCTTTCAACTAGAGAATGATTCCTAAATTTCTTCTCAATATTCAGAGTCAAAACCACTTGTCACCTCTCTATTATCACCAAAAAAATAATAAAAACTGTATTAAAAGTGCAGGTTTGTATGGTCTAGAAATAAAAATAAGGTTAGCCGTGGAGGGAGCATAGTATAGCCAGCTTTGGCATCCAAGTCACTGAGCCTTCCAACATATGCTCCAACATCTCCTGACCCATTCCTTACAGAACAACTCACTTCACTCTCTTCATCATAAAAATGAAAATATATAAATCATTCATCTTTCCTGATTTTCAGACATAAATTTAGAAACATCTGTGGCTTTTTGCTTCCCTATGAAATATTCAGACTAGTCATTCAGTTTTTGATATTTTTGTTCCTGAATCCAAGAATCTGTTTTCATAAGAGCTACTACCTGGTAAGAACCTGAATATTTTGACAGAGTTTTCTGCTGATTTTAGTTTTTCCTTGATAAATTTTACTTTTCCCCAAGACTGCTTAGCTAATGACAGCTATGACCTAACAGTGATGAAAAAAACATCAGCGTGATATTTGAGGCTGATACATCTGGTAGAGAAAAGGAAAAAGAATTACAAGATACTTCATCATGGAGAAAAAGCAATGTCTAAAATTATAAACCATGTTAATTGTATGGGATCTTTAAATTGTAGTTTTTTGTTTGCTTGTTTTTATAAGCAATCACACTCTTCAATCTCTTAAAGTTAATGAATACAGTCACAGAAACTTTTCTAATATGGGAATGAAACAGAAAATTTTATGTTGGATATATTGAGGACAGACACAGAAGAGGCTATGAAACAATAGTAAATTTCTAATTGCAGAACTTTCTTTTTCAGAAGAAGATAACCTTAAGGTTGGAATCTTAATGTGATGTAGATGTTACCATATGGCTTGAATTGTTTTCAAGAGTCCTTTTATATCAGCTATTTATTTTGAAAGAGGCAGTTAGTATAAAATATTAAAGGGCTGCATAAACAAGGCAAGTGCTGAACCAAGGAAATTCAACTTCAAAAGCCATAGAAGCTCCTGGCACCCCTGCTGGCCCCGACCCCACCCACTGCATAATGCAGGGTAGAACCAGCTTGTGCTTCCCTTCTAAGTCCCTGGCCTTGTCCCAGAAGGAACAGAGTGGCCCCTATGTGCATACTGGGGTTTGTGTTTGTCAGTGTTAATCTACTGGGTCAAAGTCTAAGAGATTGAGCTGGAGAACTGTCTTGCCTTCCCAGAGTTTGTCCAACCGGCAGAGAAGTGGGTTGAAGACAACTGGGACAGTGTGAAAAACAAGGTGGAATGCCCTGGGGCAAAGGACTACATGAATTAAGTCACTCAAGAGAAAAACAAGGAGAGGAAGGAGGTCTATTTCAAAAGGAGTAGAAAAGGAGTTAATCAAACTCCAGTAAACTGTAAATGGGGAAATTCCTGGGGTCTCTAGCAAGCACAAACGGGAAAGAAAGCAGGCTTCATATAGGCTCAGATAAGACAGAGAGGACCTTCTACTTCCCATTTGCCTCTAGCTGATTTTCTTTACAGAAAAGTTAATCTCTGATAGAGAACAGGAGATAAAGCAGAGCCAATTTGCAAAGACAGGGAAAGGTGCATTTTGGCTTGTTTTTTGTTTTGTTTTGTTTTGATTACCTCCTGGCATTCAAGGAAATCTGTCATCACTAGCTGGAAACAAATTTAAGGAACACAAAGCTCAGGGACTAAATCCCAGAGTTAACATTTTAAAACATTAAAATGTACAGTATTCAACAAAAGATTGTAAGACAAAGAACAGGAAATGATGGCCCATCCAAAGGAACACCATAAAAATCCAAAGGCCATCAATGAAGAGGACAAGACTTTTTAAATGCCAGAGAGACATTTAATAAATGATCCTGAGTATGCTCAAGAAGATAAAAGAAAGCACAGAGAAAGAACTAAAGGATAAGAAGAAAACAAAAAGTAAACAATATGAGAATCTCTCCAGAGAAACTCTGCTGTTAGAGAACATAATAACTGAAATGAAAAATTCCCTAGACAGTTTCAATAGCAGATTGCGGGTGGCAGAAGAAAGAATCGGTGAACTCAAAACAAGACAATTGAAATGATCCAGGCTAAGGAACAGAAATTAAAAAAAGAATAATAATTAAAAAAAAACCTAAGAAACCTTTTGGACCCTGTTTTAGTTTACCAAAGCGCTGCTGATGCAAAGTACCAGAAATGGGTTTGCTTTTATAAAGGGGACTTATTTGGGGTAAAATCTTAACAGTTCCAAGACCATGAAATATTCAAATTAAGGTACCATCAGAGGTGCTTTCTCATCAACATCAGCTGCCACGTGATGAGGCAAGATGGCCACAGATCTCTTTCAACATTTAAGCTCAGATGAAGACAACTAGGCATAGGGCTTATCTCTTTCCAAGCCTCCTTTGTCAGTTTCAGTTGCTCCACATTCTTCCCTATTTCAATTGTAAGCTATTGAGCATATGGCTTGTCTCTCCTGGAGTCTCAGCTTTTTGAGCTTCTCAGGGACTTCTTTCCTCCTGAGCTGCTATGTGGACCCAGCCTGTTGGGGCTTTGTGCTTAAGTGATCCTCTAGTCCTTTCTCAGGTGCAGGGTCAAAATTGGCAGCTTTCTTTTCCTGTGTTTGTATCTCTCTGTGTCTCCATTTTTAACAGACCCAGCAAAAGGGCAGAGACTCAACCTGAGTCATGCCTCACTGACGTAGTTCAATGAAAAGCCCTAAAGAGATCCTATCAAGTAATCTAATAAAAGGACCCTCAATGGAATTTAATGCAATCAAAGGATATCACACCCATGGAAATAGATTCTTTAAAAAAATAATGTTTCTCTTTTGGGGATTCATAAAATAATTTCAAACTGCCACATATTCCATAAAGCTTACCAATATATGCATTATGGGAATCCCATAAGGAGAAAAAATAAAGGGGAAGAAGGAATATTCAAAGAAATAATGGCAGAAAATGTCCCAAATACAATAAAAGGTATAAATATGCACATTCAAGAAGCCAACTGAAACTCATGCAAGTCAAACTCAAAGACAACCATGCCCAGACACATAGGAATCAAATTCTCCAATGCCAAGAACAAGGAGAAAATTCTGAACATTGCAAGAGAAAAAAAGTGAATTATGTACAAGGGAATACCCCTAAGATTAAGTACCAACTTCTCATCAGAAACATGGAGGCAGGAAAGCAGTGCTATTAAATATTTATAGTATTGAAAAAAAACAATTTCCAAATAAGAATTTTATATCCATGATGAATTCCTTTCAGAAATGAAGGAGAGATTAAGACATTTCCAGATAAAAGTTAAGGGAGTTCATTACCTCTAGAACTTCCCTAAAAGCAATGCTAAAAGGAGTTTTTCAGACTGAAAGGAAAGGACACTAGATAGTGGATCAAAGCAACATAAAGAAATGAAGACTTCCAGTGAAAGTAACCATATGAATAGTTATAAATGCTAGTAATATTGTATTGGATTTTTTATTACGTAAATCTAAATTTCTTACTTCTAACAGGAGCTAAAATGCAAATGCATAAAAAGTAATGATAAATCAATGGTTTTGGACATAGAAAGCACAAATATATATTTGGAAGAAGTACAAAAAAATGTAGGAGTATGGAGAAGTATAGAAACAAAGTATGTGTATGCAATTGAAGATTAGCTAGTATTAAATCAAATATGATTCCTCTAGATGTAGGATGTTAAATTTGGTCCCATCATCACCACAAAGAAAATAAATGAAAAAATATTCAGAAAGAAAAGAAAAGAAATTCAAAATGGTACAATACAAAAAACACAAAAAAGTGTAAAAGTAGGCATTAACAGAGGAATTGAGGTTCCAAAAAGGTATGAGATTGAGAACAAAATAGCAAAATGACAGAAGAAAGAACTGCATTATCAGAAGTTACTTAAAATGGAAATTTGTTAAACTCTTCAGTCAAAAAACATAGACTAGTAAATTGGATAAAAAAATCACCCAACAATATGCTGTTTACAAGAGACTCACCTTCTATTCAAAGACATAAGTAAGTTGAAAATGAAAAGATGGGAAAAATTATAATATGCAAACAGTAACCAAAAGAGAGCTAGGGTAGCTATAGTGATATAAGATAATAAGACAAAAACAGTTCTGAGGGACAAAGAAAGTCATATATACTGATAAAGGGGCTAATTCAAGAAGAAGACATAATCAATATAAATATATATGCACCTAAAAGCAGAGTCCCAAAATATATGTAACAAATATTGACAGATTTGAAAGAAGAAATAGATGACTCTACATTAAAAATAGAGATTTCAATACAACACTTTCAAAAATGGATATAACATCTAGACAGAAGATCAATAAGGAAATAGAAGATTTGAACATACTGTCAACATACTGTATGCCATACTATATACCCCTCTATTCCCCTATATCCCCTAACAGGAATATGTAGAACAATTCATCCGACAACAACAGAATACACATTCTTCTTTAGTGTACATAGATCATTGTCCAGGATAGACCATATTTTAGGTCACAAAATAAGACTCAATAAATTCAAAATTATTGAAAACATATTTAAGGCATTTTCTCTAGCCACAATGGAATGAAGCTAGAAATAATAACAGAGGAAGAAATGGAAAAGTCACAAGTATGTGACAATTAAACAATGTGCTCTTAAACATCCAATGGGTCAAAGAAGAAATAAAAAGGGTGATTAAGAAATATCTTTAAGCAGATGAAAATGAAAACAAAACAAACCAAAACATATGGGAAGCAACAAAAACAATTCTAAGAGGGAAATTTATAGCTCTAAATGCTTCCATTAAAAAAGAAAAAAGATTTCAATACACACTTAAACTGAAAACTGGAGGATCTAGAAGATGAAGAACAAACTACAACCAAAGTGAGCAGAAAGAAGGAAATAACAAGAATCTGAACAGTAATAAAGAATATATATAGAGAGGGAAAAAATAGAATCAACAAAACCAAAAATTTGATTCTTTGAAAATATCAATATAATTGACAAAAATTTAGCTAGAATAAAAAAGGAAAAAGCAAAAACAGAAAGAGAGGGCATAAACAAAATAAAAAATTAAAAGGGGGGTATTACCACAAACCCCACTGAAATAAAAAAGGATTATAAGAGGATACTATGAACATCTATATACCAACAAATTATATAACCAAATGAAATGGACAAATTTCTAGATACATGCAAATTACTTAGTCTGATTGAAGAAGAAATAGATAATCTCTCAAACCAATAACTAGTAAAGAGATTGAGTGAGTAATCAAAAACCTCACAACAAAGAAAAGCCCAAGACCAGATGGATTCATGGGGGAATTTTCCCAAACATTCCAAGAAAAATTAACACCAATCATGCACAAACTCTTCCAAAAATTGAAAGAAGTTAAAGTTAATGCTCCCTAATTTGTTCTATGAGGCCAAGATCACCCATGTACCAAAGCAGGATAAAGATACCACAACAAAAGAAAACCACAGAACAATATACTTTATGAATATAGATGCAAATATCCTCAACAAAATGCTGTCAAACAAAATCCAACAGCACATCAAAAGAAGTATACACCATGATCAAGTGGGATTTATCCCAGGAAGGCAAAAAGTGGTTCAACATAAGACGATCAATTAATGTAATACCCATTGTTTTAGTATCCTTGGATGCTCAAGTAAATAACCTGCAATGAATGAGTTTAAACAATGGTAATTAGTTGCTTACAGAAGCTAAAAGAAAGTACAAGCCAAGATTTCATTAAGTCAATTCTTTCTTCTTGAAGACTGGTATTCTGGGATTCTGCCACTGATCCTTTGTCCTTAGCTTGTCACATGGCAAGGCACATGGTGGCATCTCCTGAACCCTCTCTTCTCTTCCAGTTCCACTGATGTTCAGCTTCTGGCTACTCTGTGGCTTTTCTTTCTCTCTCTGGGTTTCACTTTGTTATAGAGGACTTCAGTAATAAGATTAAGACCCATCTTGATTTAGATGTGCCACACCTTAACTAAAGCAACCTCATCATAATGTCCTACTTAAGAAGGAGGGGGCAAGACGGCAGCAGAGTGAGGAGTTCCAAGAGTCAGCTTTTCCTACATGGCAGTTAGTAATCAGCCAGAGCTATCCAAATCACCTGTTTAGGGGGTCCAGGAAGCCAGAAGATCACTCTACAAAATGGAAGGAGGAGACTGCCCATTTGCAGTGAAGATTTGTGAGGAGAGCACTCCACACCATGGAGGCCAGTGACCATCTTCTGGTGGTGGCACAAGCTGCCTTGGGAGGTATTCCTCAGCTGGAGTTGTAAGCTCCATTTTCCAAAAACAGGGGAGGAAGAGGAAGTTTGTCACTGATTTAAGTTACTGATTAGTAAATTCAGCTGGCTAAAGTCCAGTCCTAAGAACAGCTAAAGTTTGAACCTGTCCAAGTTGGAAAGAAACTGGTAGCTTCATTTTAACTCTACCCCTGGTGGAGTTAAAAGCAAATCTGTTATTTAAAAGCAAATCTGTTATTAACACAAGGAAGGTCATTATATAATAATAAAAGGGGCAATTAACCAGCAGGAAATAACAATCATAAATTATATGCACCTTGAAAGGATACCCCAAAATCACATGAGGCAAACACTGGCAAACTGAAGGGAGAAATAGATGTCTCTACAATAATAGTTGGAGACTTCAATATACTGCTCTCAGCATTGGATAAAACATCTGAACAGAGGATCAGTAAAGAAACACAGATCTTGAATAATACGATAAATGGACTAAACCTAATAGACATATACAGAACACTGCACCCCAAAATAGTGGTATATATGGATCTTTCTCAAGGATAGACCATATGTGGGTCACAAAGCAGATATTAATAAATTTAAAAAGATTGAAATTATAAAAAGCACTTTCTCTGATCATAATGGAATAAATGTGGAAAGCAACACAAGGCAGAAAAAGGAAAAATTCACAAATATATGCAGATTAAACAACAGACTCTTAAATAATCATTGGGTCAAAGAAAATATTGCAAGATAAATCAATAAATATCTTGAAACAAATGAAAACAGGAACACAACATATCAGAATCTATGGGATGCAATGAAAGCAGTGCCAAAAGGGAAATTTATAGCCCTCAATGCTTACATTAAAAAAAGAAGAAAGAGCTAAAATCAATGACATAACTATGTACCTGGGGGAACTAGAAAAAAACTACAGCAAACTATTCCCAAAGCAAGCAAAAGGAATGAAATAAAAAGATCAGAGCAGAAATAAATGAAATTGAGAACAAAAAATAGAAAGAATTGACAAAAACAAAAGTTGGTTCTTCCAGAAGATCAACAAAATGATAAACCCCTAGCTAGAGTGACAAAGAAAAAAAGAGAAAAAAATCCCAATAAGTAAAATCAGAAATGAAAATGGGGACATTACTATTGACTCCAGAGAAATAAAAGAGATCATAAGAGGATAATAAGAATAACTGTACACCAACAAACTGGAAAATGTAGAAGAAATGGAAAAACTTCTAGGAACATATGAACAACCTACAGTGACCCTAAAAGAAATAGAAGACCTCAACAAACCAATCAAAAGCAAATAGTTTGAAACAATCATTAACTATCCAAAATGAAAAGCCCAGGACCAGATGGCTTCACAGGTGAGTTCTACCAAGCATTCAAAGAAGATTTAATACCAATTTTACTCAAACTCTTCCAAAAAATTGAACAGGAAAGAATGCTACCAAACTCATTCTATGAAGTCAATATCACCCTAATGTCAAGGACAGAGAAAGATATTACACACACACACACACACACACACACACACACACACAAAGAATATTACAGACCAATTTCCCTAAGAATATGGATGCAAAAATCCTCAAAAAAATGCTTGCTATTCCAATCCAACAACATATTAAAAGAATTATTCATCATGACCAAGTGAGTTTTATCCCAGCCTTGAAAGGGTGGTTCAACACAAGAAAATCAATCAACATAATATAACACATTAATAAATCAAAGGAGAAAATTAACATGATCCTACTGATTAACACAGAAAAGGCATGTGACAAAATCCATCATCCTTTCTTAATAAAAACACTCCAAAGGACACTTCCTCAATACGATAAAGGGCATATACAAAATGCACGCAATTAACATTGTACTCAATGGTGAAAGATGGAAAGCTTTCCTGTTGAGGTCAGGAACAAGTCAAGGATGCTCACTGTCACCACTGTTGTTTAATATTGTGCTTGAGGTTGTAGCTAAAGCAATAAGGCAAGAAAAGGAAATAAAACACGTCCAAATTGAGAAGTAAGAAGTAAAACTTTCACTATTTGCAGATGATATGATCCTATACACAGAAAATCTCCAAAAATCTAAAACAAAGCTACTAGAGCTAATAAATTCAACAGAGTGACAGGATACAAGATTAATATGCAAAAGTCAGTAGTGATTCTATACACAATTAATCAACAACATGAAGAGCAATTCAGGTAAAAAATTCCATTTACAATAGC
This sequence comes from Cabassous unicinctus, assembly GCA_029593785.1. Lineage (NCBI taxonomy): Eukaryota > Metazoa > Chordata > Mammalia > Cingulata > Chlamyphoridae > Cabassous > Cabassous unicinctus. The sequence goes on from JAQZBX010110862.1 coordinate 9,339, forward strand.
AACAAAAAGAATAAAATATTTAGGAATAAACTTGACCAAAGACATAAACCACCTAAGTTCAGAAAATTAAAATGCATTGCAAAAAGAAATCAAAGACCTAAATAAATGGAAGAACATTTTGTGTTCATGGATGGGAAGACTAAATATAATTAAGATGTTGCTTCTACAAATATTCATATACAAATTCAAGGCAATCTTGATAAAAAGTGAAACAGCAGTTTTAAAAGGAAAGGAAATCCCAATTGTCAAATTTATTTGGAAGGGTAAGTGGCCATGAATAGCCAGAAACATCTTAAAAAGGAAGAATGAAGTGGAGGACTCTCATTTTCAGACTTTAAATCTTAGTTATCTAGCTACAGTGGTAAAAACAGCATGGTATGGGCATAAAAAAGATAGAGCAATGCAACCGAATTGATGGTTCAGAAACAGACCCTCACATCTATGGTCAAGTGATTTTTGACAAAGTTGTCAAAGCACTCATCTGGGGCAGAACACTCTCTTCAACAAATGATGCTGAGAGAACTGGATATCCATATTCAAAAGAAAGAAAGAGGACCCCTAGCTCACACCTTATAAAAAGAAAAACTCAAAATGGATTAAAGACCTAAATAAAAAAGGAAGAACCCTGAAGTGCTTAGAATAAAATGGAGGGAAATACCTTCAAGATCTGGTGGCAGGTGGTGGTTTCTTAAACCTTACACTGAAAGCATGAGGAATGAAAGAAAAATAGATAAATAGAAGCTTGTCAAACTTAAACACTTTTGTGCTTTAAAGACTTTGTTAAGAAGGTGAAAAGGCAGGGAACAGATGTGGCTCAAGTGACTGAACACCTGCTTCCTACATGGGCGGTCCCAGGTTCAGGTCCCAGTGCCTCCTGGAAACAAAATAACAAGCAGACAAATGTAAAAAACATCTCAGAGGAGATGATGTATGTCTCAGTGGTTGAGCTCTGATTTCCCACATACAAGGTCCCAGGTTTAATCACTAGCCCCGGTACGT
>JAQZBX010110863.1:0-10335 GCA_029593785.1 Cabassous unicinctus
AAATAAAATAAAATAAATAAATCTTTAAAAAAAAAAAAGAATCTTTGATGGAAAAGTCCAATGTATTAAAGCCAAGGATGGCCTATAGTAGCTTTTGCTACTTACCTGCTAGCTGCGTACTCAAATTTTAGACAGCCCTGATAATGAGAAAAAAATAAATAACCTCATTTGTAAGCTAGCCTTATAACACCCAAACCAAATTTGCAGCAAAATGTTACTTACCCTCATAGACTTGTGACTTCATCTCCCTGATTGAGAAGCTTTCCCTGAGCAAGCCTGAGACCGCTCAGAATACTAAATCTTGTGTTTGTGAACCTGACAGCAAAGGAGTTCTTCCCCTGCCAGGGTTGGGGAGTGTGTGCTTGTCTGTCGAGTACCACCTTAACCCCTCTGATCTGGAGTCTCCTTCTTCCACCCTCACCCCCCTCCCACCTCCCCACTCCCTCTGCCGATGCACAGCCCGAGCTGGGGCACTAATCTGCAGCATCTCTGTGCTTCTCTTCTTACCTCCTCTTTCCCCTTCTCTTTCCCTTTTGCTGTGGTGTGTCCAGAAAAGGAAGTCGAGTTCCAGCGTGCACCTCATGGTGAGCCTTGCCTGCCCACCCATCCGCCCACTCCATGCTGCCTGCGCCCCCCTGCCGGCCACGCAACCCCATTCTGCCATGTGCGTGTGCTTCACTCATCCTCACTGCATGTCTGTGCCGTGCGGGCAGGTGCAGCCTGGTCTGCCAGGAGGGGGCCTCTGCCCATGGTCACCCAGTGGCCTAAAGCGCGGGCATTGGACCGCGTGGCGCGGCACCCCCTGCTGTGGAGTTTGGACTGCCCCCTGCAGCCCAGGGCAGGACGCGGAGCTGGGCCGGACTTGGGGCCGGGCGGCAAGCACAGGAAAGGACTCAACTCGCTCGCGATTGCTCAGGAGAGGCCTGGGTTCTCCAGGCACGAGCAGCCTCTTCCTGCAGACTGGCAGCCAGTGGGCATGTGTGCAGTGGGCAGAGGAGCTGGTCTCGACTCCAAACCCCACCCTCCTGGCCTTTTCCCCTATGCCGGTGCCCATTATCGGGCCGTACCCAGTGTTTTCATCCTCCCCACCCAGCCATCGGGGGGAGCAGCTGAAAGACTAAAGTGAGTGTGTCGTCTTTCTCATGGGACACAGGGCACAAAGGAGGAAACTGCAGCCTGAGTCATTATGAACCCATCCATTAGAGCCAGAGGTGGGGCCACTTGGGCGACATCCCAGCCCTCTACCTATGGGACAGGTTTTGTGGGCATCCTGGAGTCCTTGCCCTTGCAGGGGGTCTTTCTCTCAGTCGGGCCTTGCTGGAAGGGAAACCTCCAATCAGCCCCAAATAGGACGTCAGCCTTGGCAGCTGAGCGCGGAGGGCTCTGCTCCTTCCTGGTTGGAATGGGAGAGAGCAGAAGCTCACGTGAGTTTCGAGCCAGTACTGACCATTTCTGGGGCCTCGCCCCCCTCTTCTTCAGCCTGCAGAATGCAGTGGAGTCATTAAGCACTGGGTGCCTGGCTTGGGGTTCCATGCCGAGCCCTCGGTTTGGGAACAGTTCAGCCATCGACGGCCAGCTTGGGGCGGATGGCTTAAGGTCTGGTCCCAGGGGCCCTAAAAGAAGCCTCTAGGCAAGAAGTGGCTCTTCATGTGTGTCCTAGGAAAGAGGTGTGCCTTAACTGTCCAGGTGTCCTCATTTGCACCCCACCCACAGACTGTAGCTGCGCATTTGACTCTGCCTATTGAAGAACCTGCAGGCATCAGGCTGCTCCTGTGGGGCTGCCAACTCCACTGGGCCTCCCAGTGCAGTGAGACCGGGTGGGCTGGTCAGGGAATCCTAAGAGGCAGGGAGCATTGATGTTCCCCCCAACCCCAGAGATTGGCCCCCTTTCTCTCCATCCTTCCCCGTTTGCCGTGCCGTTCAGCGTAACGTTTTGAAAAGCGAGGCGATATCTCTGGTCATGCTGCTAGTAGGAATATTGGCCTGCTGGGCGGTCGACTCTTTCCTGGGTGCTGGGGTCTGGGTCCTGGGACGGCAGCCACAGCCCACCAATGGATTTATCTGCCCCCTTCTTGGAGCTCTGCCCTCGCTCCCAGCTGTTCAAGCCCAAGATTTATCCAGCAGAAAGGTAAACAGCACCAGCCCTGGCTCTGCTGCTTGGGGTCAGTGGATGCATTTTGTATCCAAAGTCGAATTCCACCCCTTGCCTCTCTGGGCACCATCTCCCAGGCCATGCATTCTTTCTCTTCTTGCTCTTCTCCTTTTCAGGTCAGGCATCAATCTGGTGTTTGAAGGGGAAGGAAAGTCAAGCAGCAGGTTAAAAGGGGCAGCAGGAGACTGCCCACAGATACGGGACCCAGAGTTTCTGACTTTTGTTCTGCTTTCTTATAAACCACCCTCCTTTCCCCTGTAAAGTGGAGAGAAGATCCTGAAGTTCTTTGGGTGAAGTATGATTGTGTAGTGATGTGGCACCTGACATAAGCAGAGATTTCCGGAGAGATGCTTTAAAACAAGTCTCTGAGCTGGCCCCACGCTGAGGATGTCTCCAGAGCTAAGTCTCTGGGCCCTTCCAAATGCCCCCTTCCTCTCATCATCTCTCCAAGCCATTGCGCCCATCCACATACTGTGACGGAGGCCACCTCAGGCCCAGCTCCTCCGGGCCAGGCCGGGGGACAAGGGAGGTCCGGGAGTCAAACCTGATCTGCTTTAGTGACTCTGGAGGAACTAAACCGTCTGTTTTCTTGTCTCAGCCACAGAGCAACAACAAAAACAGTCTCGTAAGCCCAGCCCAAGAGCCCGCGCCCTTGCAGACGGCCATGGTACCTCCTGACTACAGCTTCTCTGCCTCTGCCCCTGGCTGCCTCCTGCTTCTTCCCTCTTCCTCCTCTTGCTTCCCTTCCCAGGCCTCCTTGGCCTTTTTCCTTTCACAGGCCCTGTAGTGCAGGCTGCTTTGGGTAATGCCCTTAGGACCCTCCCTTCATTGTCCTGCTCGGCCATGCCCCTCCTGCATGGCAGAACCGCTGCTCCTGCTCCTGTCGCTGGTGGGGGGGTGGGGAGAGTGATCAGGGCTCTCAGCTCACCCCTAGTGGGTCTGCTGCACGGGCTGGGAAGGTGAGTCACTTGTAAAAGGAGAGGCTGGAAGCTTTCTTGGGACCTGTACATCAGTTCTCGAGGCCTCCTTGTAAAACTTGCCTCAGTCTCTCCTTTGCAAAGCCAGGCACAGGAAGGAGGGCTGGGGTCCCCCACCGCTGGATGGCGCAGAGGTCTCTGGGTTCCTGGAGCGCCCTGCGCTGTCTGCATTCTTCCCAGACTCTTCCAGGGGGCTCTGTGTGCGGTCAGAGCTCCCTCTACTCGCGGTGGCTGGAGAGTTAGCAGGGGGAGAATGAGAGAGGGAGGGACCCTTGTGCCTGCCCTTCTATACTTCCTGCAGACCCTCATGCTACCCAGCGGGCCTGCTGGAGGGACAGGAACTCTGGGGAAGGCAGAAGGTGGGGGAAGCTAGCAGCTCCCTGGGCTCAGCTTGCTGAGGGTCAGATTGAGTCTTTCTGGAAGTCCTCATCATTCGCCCTCCCTGTGTGTCCCTGCCCCCCAAAGACCCCTTGATGAACACTGTTGACGGGGCCTGGCCTGTGCCCCCAGTCCCACAGCTCTTCTTGTGTACTTGCCCCAGAGACTCCCTTGGGACCCCCCATTCAGAACCAGCAGGCTACCCTGGCACCTGCTTCCACACTCTCCTTCAATCAGGACTTCCCAGCCACCTTGGATCCCAGTTGAGCCAGACTATTTTTGTCTTGTGGGAACAGCTGATGGCCAGGCCTCGATGGTCATCCTGGGGTCTACGGGAGGACCAGGGTGGTGCTGGGGTCCCTCAGGGAAGAGCTGTAGGTCTGTCCCCAGAAGGGTAATTCTCATCTTCTCTCTCAGGAGCCACAAACCACCGTGGTGCACAACGCTACAGATGGGATCAAGGTGAGTGGCTCCTGAGCCTGTCTCCTGCCTTCTGGGTCAGCAAGAGGCTGGTGGGCTGGGTCATCGGGGCCTAGGGGTCCTGCGCTTGGCAACTACGACTGCACGTCTCGGCTGGGGTACTGTGTGTCCTTTGGTTGCTACTTTCCCAGGAAGGGTGTTATACCTTAGTGGTTCTGATCTCAGGCGCTGTAGTCAGGCTGACTGGGTTTGAATTCTGGCCCATTGCCACTGGGCAAGTCACTGAACCTCTCTGCATCTCAGTTTCCTTATCTGTAAATTGGGGGCAGTAACAGAACCTTCCTCCATGAGTTATGAAGTTTAAATGAGAGATTTTTTATTTCCAGCTTAAAATTTAAAAAAAAGAGAGAACAGAGGCAAGGGTATAATCAAAGCCTAGAATCTTCTCCATTGCCTCATCCCTTTATGCCCTCAATAACCTTATCTTCTTATTTTCACTAACATCTAGTAAATATTTATTGAGCCCAGACACCATCCATGGCTCTGGATGACATGACAGGAGATGACAAGACAAAGTCCCTGTCCACAGGGACAGTTTAGGTATGGGGAGGAGGGGAGTGGAAGAGACAGATAATAGACCAATAAGGAAATAGGTAAGATAAAATCCAATAGTGATAAGTGGTATAAAGAACTAGCACAAAGTAAAGAGAAAAAGAATGAGCAGGGCCTTTAATCAAGTGGTCAGGGAAGGAGGTGATATTTGAGCTGAAAACAGAATGATGAGAAGGAGACAGCCAGGCAAACTCTGGGGCAAAATGCCCTAGGCAGAGGGAACTGAGTGCTAAGGCTTGGCCTCCATAAGGCACAGAAGAGATCAAGTAGAGCCTAGAGCATGGCGAGCAAGGGGGAGAGTGGTAGGAGGCAGTGGGGTTGGAGCAGGCAGGGCTGCTACCTGCCCAGGGCGTTGTATTTTAACAGCAATGAGAGCCATTGGCATTCTAAGCAGGGGAGTAATATAATCTAATTTACACTTTTAAAAGTTACTCTGGCCATGTGGTAGGCCAAGGAGGAGGCAAGAGTGGAAGCAGGAGAGCAGGAAGCTGTTGTAGTAGTTCAAGTGCGAGATGATGCTGGCTGGGACTCAGACGTTGTAGCCGTGCAGTAGAAGAGAAAAGGTGAGATGTAGATTTTGTTGTAGAGATAGAACTGATGGATTTAATTTTTGATTGGATAATTGGGAGGTGAGGGAGAGGAGATAATTGGGAGGTGAGAGAAAGAGAAGAATCAAGGATGATTCTAGGTTTTCGCCAAGGTAACTAGGTTAGTAGTGCCATTTACCAAGAGGGGGAAGACTGGGGAGGGTGTTGGAACTGATATGGGAGGGAGCTTGGGAATCCAGAGTTGTGTGGGTATCAGATGGCATGGGTGAAAGTAGAACTTTCTGTGCTTCCTCTTTGCCCCTCCCGTAGGGGCACATAATCTGCTTTAGTGCTGCTTGGCCCCCCTGCTGTCCAAGGGCCTGAGTGTATAGAAACATGTTCTTTTTGCCCTACAGGGCTCTACAGAGAGCTGCAACACCACCACAGAAGATGAGGACCTCAAAGGTAGGTGCTGGGCCCCTGATGGGCAAGGGACCCAGCTGTGACCCAGGTACCCTGGCCCCAATGGGGCACCTGCCTTGTTGGTCCCCAGCACTGGAATTGGTGGCTCCTAGACCTCAGGAGAGGACTGCTTTCTGTGGGCCAAACTAGGTGGCCCCGTCTGATGTCCTGGGCTGGGAGAAAGGCTTCTCTTCTTTGACCCCAAGTCTAAAATAGCCAAACTAGAGTTTTTTTTCCTGAGCCTCTCCAGGGCCAGGGCTACGAGAGCTGTTTTTGTTGTTTATAATGATGTGACATCTCCGAACAGGGTTGTCCCTGTAGAAATAGCCCACAAGTGTTTCCAGTTGTCCCAGGACTACTGAGTGGATTCTCAGGGCATAGAACTTGCAGTTTTAAAACTAGGCCAGTCCCAGGCAAACCGCGATGAGTTGGTCGCCCTAGTCGTAAGGCCTCAGTGTGAATGCTGGAGCAGGGACCCATCTGGGGTCTGTGAGACCACATCTGGCCGCCTCCTGGTGGTCCTGTGAGGAGTAGCAGCCTGGGCGTGGAGCTGGCCAGAGCGCCCAGGTGTGGGAGGGAGGTGCGGTCCAGGCCCCTGGGAATCTCTGCTGGCTCTTGGATTTGGCCTCCAGTAACTGACCTTAGGCGAAGCTATCAGAACAGATGGAGGAATGTCATAGGACAGAGCCGGGAGCGCATGCCCAGGGGAGCAAGGGAGAACCAAACCTTTGGGAACCAAAAATAATAGAAAGCACAAAAGAATAGTGCCTCCAGGGATGCTGGGATTAAGGTCATATGAATTGAGTTTGGGGGATGCTGGCAGGGTAGGAGGCGCCTTCACTGCTGGCCTCTTGACCCTGTGACCCAGGCCCCTAGAGCCTCTTGCCCACATGCAGGCTGCCTTAAGGCTCCTCTGGAAGCCGCAAGCCCAGGGCCTGGTACCTCCCCCGGGCTCTCAGCCGGGAGGCCTCTCTGGCAGAGGCAGCAGGGCGGGATGTGGTCCAGTGTCCACAGCAGCCTGAGGCGTCCCCTTGCCCCGGCTCCCCGGCGCTGTGGGCTCGGGTCCTGTCCGGCTTGCTCGCTCACCTGCCTTGTTCTGTTTGTTTTGGCTGCTCTGCCTTGCCCTGCCCTGCCCTGGCTGGCTAGCTGCCCCGCTCCGCACTGGGAATGGCAGCTCGGGGCCTGAAGGACGGAGCTCCCGGGACAGAACAGCCCCCTCTGCAGGCATGCAGCCCCAGCCTTCTCTCTGCTCCTCAGCCAGTAAGTGTGAGGGAGGCACGTTCTGGCTTCCGTCTCCCTGGCTCATCCTGAAGCCCCTCAGGGACCCCCTGCCAGAGCTGGCAGCCCAGCCCCAGGGGTCCGTCTTAGCTACCTTCGGGAGCACAGCCTCTGCTAGGGGTGGGGATCTGTTTGGAGGCACTGTTAATACCAGGTGGGGACAAATTAGCCAGTGGCCCCTGAGACCAGGCCCAAAGCAATACAGGAAGAGTGGGCTGACCTGACATGCTGGGAGGGAGTAGAGAGCCACTGGGATATGCTCTGGGCCTTCCCAAATCGGCGCTGAGCCAGGAGGGAGGGCAGAGTAAGAAGTGGGTCCGAGGTGGTGGGGTGATGGGAAACACGCAATAGCAGAGAAACCGTGTTGGCTCAGCAAAATACCATGATTAAAAGCATGGGGTTCACTTATTATCTGCAATTTACTTGTATGTAAATTTTACCTTAATAAAGTTTTTTTAACGAAACAAACAAACAAAAAATCAAAAAGGCATGGGGTTTAGTGCTAGACAAACCCGAGTTCAAATCCCGTCTACACAACCTTCAAAAAGGCGGGAAGTAGCTTAGCCTGCCAGATCTTCCGTTTCCTTTTCGAGTGGGAATACAATGGGAAAAAAAGGAGATGGTGGAAAGTCTTGATATGATGCCTTGCTGGAGTAATGGTAGCTGTTATTTATATTTTTGGTTATGTCTTTGTAGAAGATGCCTTTGCCTGATTCTTCCCATCATCTCTCCTTTTAGAGTTTCTAAACACAGTCTTCACCCACAGGGCCCCAGTCAGGTCCTCCAGCTGGGTTTGGTGGGGCTGGAGAGGGCTGTGTGTGTACGAATACCTGCTTGCCTCTTTAGAATGTGAAGAGAACGGATTGGTTCTCCTAACGTGCTATTTACGCACCTGCCTGATACTGCTGATGGCTGTGGGGCCCCTCCTGGCTGTCCCTTTGCCTGTGCCACCCCCTCCCAGCCGTGCTCCTTGGCTGTGCTGGCCCAGCGGTGCCGTGGTGGGGCCGTTGTGATGCTTACATTTGTCTTGCAGCCTCTTGCTTCTGTGTGGCCTGGGCCAGCCTGGGGCTCCTGTAAGGTTTAGCCCGAGCTCATCCCGAGCCATCCCTTAACCTGGCGGGCACCCTCTGCTAATAGTGGTGCTGCCTAAAAGTGAGCAGCCTGTGAGTGCAGGACGTCACCAGCAGTCCCTTGGCTTGGGGTGGGGGTGGGGGAGCTCTTAGGGCCCCAGCTCTGCCTGCCTGTCAGTCTGAGCCTTGCCTCGGTTTTCCTGAGGAACCCATCCCGGTATGAGAGCTAGTATGAGATTTATAGCTTTTCCAAGGCTTGTCCAGGGTCAACAGAGCTGTCTCGGGGGAGAGGCTGTCAAGAGAAGGGTTTTAACAGTTCTTAGACCCCTTATCCTAGAAAAAACTGTAAACCTGAGAAGGAAATGAGCAAGGTGAAGAAAATTAAGCATCCATTATTGGGCTCTGCTCGCCCTTTTGGAGCTCTCACCCCTGGCGGGATTCTGCTCTCTGGCTGGCTGCTGCCCAGAGCTTGGCTCTAGACCACTGAGTGAGGGCTGAGAGAGAGAGGTAGCCACTGAGACCTGACTGAGCCCCTTCGGGTGAGAGAAGGAAGCGGGTGGTGGAAACAGCCATATTAGGAGATGCTTTTTAGAGAGGCTGAACCTGCCAGAAATGGGGTGTGTCAACTCTGGAGAGGGTATCCAAAATTCCTCAGCTGTTAGCGACAAGAGTGTTTTCTGAGACCTGGCTGTTACCAGTGAGGGAAGCAAAGACCAGAGAACCGTAACTACTAGGTGGGCTTCAGGAGGAGGGGGTCTTTGGCTCTACAGACACCAGAGAGGGGGAGATGGAGAGAAAGGGTGCTTGCTCTTCCTGCAAAGAGCCTTAAAGACAGAAGAAGGATGTCTTTGTCAAAGAGATCACAAGGGACTCTTTGAAGGATTGGGGAGGCCTCCCTGTCACTTGGGAGCTTCCCCAGTCCCACATAGGTAAATTGCTGGATGTTTTTTTTCCCCCCACAGTGCGAAAACAGGAGATCATTAAGATCACAGAACAGCTGATCGAGGCCATCAACAATGGGGACTTTGAGGCCTACATGTGAGTAGCGACCCATGTCCTTGAGACCTCAAGGCCTTCCCTGCTCCCCAGAAAGCAGCCAGGACCCTGGGAGACGGGAGTGCTGGGCCTTGGGCACAAAGCTTCTGAGTTAAAACACCAGGCCCCTAGCCCGAGAGCCGTTCCTGGAAAATAGCCTGTGATTGAGCCCACCCTTGTGCCTTCACCGAGAGTGTCCTAGAGGTGGGCAGAAGGGACAGGACCGAGTGGTTCAGCAGGCAGACCCCCAAGATCTTGGCAGTGCTGTCAGGCCTGGCCTGCAGGTCGGGGCAGTGCCACTGCCAGGGAAGGAAGACGGGTAACTCCCCTAGAAGCCTGACGGCTGCTTTTTTCTCTGCAGGAAGATATGTGATCCAGGCCTCACTTCCTTTGAGCCCGAGGCTCTGGGTAACCTCGTGGAAGGGATGGATTTCCATAAGTTTTACTTTGAGAATCGTGAGTGGGTTCGTGCTGCTGATATACTCCTGCCTGCCCCTCACCCCCTCAGCCTCTGTCCCCGCTCACCTTCTCCTCTTCCCAGTTGCCTCCTTTTCCCTTATTTTACCTGCCTGTCGCACCCACGATCTCCGTGCTTACTCCCTTTTGCTCTGACAATGGTCTTAAACTAGCACCTCCGAAGGCACAGCTCCAGAGCCCGCGTGTCCCCTGAAGGCTGGCAGATTCTGTAGCTGCCTCCCAGCAGTGCCAGTTGCCACAGTTAGGCCCAATGTGTTTCTTTTTAAGCCTTGCCCCTTTCCTAGAAGGATTGGAAACCATTTGAGATTAGGTTATGATCTCTATTGCAGGTTTCATTAAAACCAGGGTAAGAATGTGCAAGCAAGTTAACAGGACATTATTGGTGATTTTGAGGGATCAGAAGCTGTGGTTAGGATCCTCCTGAATACCAAGGGATGCAGGAGTCTTGAAGGGGAAGGCAGGGGCAGGGGTGGGGGAGAGTTACAGTCTGGACAGGTCTTAGAAGTCTCAGGGGATGCAAAGAAGCTGAATCATTCATTGCCTCCACCTTTGCTCCTAATCACACATCTTTAAGATCTCTTCTCTCAAAGACCCTCCCCCCTCATTTTTTTTTTTTTCCTCTTCTTTTTCACTTTATCTTGGGCCTTCCCCATCCTGCCCTCAGTTTCATCTTATCACTGTTTTCTCACATTGGCTATTGTGTGTCAGCTGCGAATGTAAACCCTAGGCTATCTGAGTACTTCTTTTAGCCAGCTGCAATTCCAGAGCTTCTGGAAACTCTAGGGGAGGGCTCTGTGTAACCCTTGAATTGAATTATAATGTGAATCTCAATAAAAACAACCCAGTTTGTAGTGTATTCTGATCATGGCAATCCAACTTCTTTTGCTTTTCCCCCAGAGGGTCCTGAGAACCCTGAGCATATCCTGAGCTTTGGTGCTTTTTTTTTT
>JAQZBX010110864.1:0-10343 GCA_029593785.1 Cabassous unicinctus
TCAACTTCTCTCTTTATTATCTTCTATCCAGATGTTCCATCTTGAGAGTGGTATATTGAAGTCTCCAACTATTATTGTAGATGTGTCTATTCCTTCCTTCAGTTATGCTAGTGTTTGCTTCATGTACTTTGGGGCACCAGTGGTTAGGTGCATAAATATTTACAATTGTTATTTCTTCTTGGTGGATTGCCCCTTTTATTAATATATAGTGTCCTTCATTGTCTCTTTTGATTTGAAGTCAAATCATTTTTCTCCTGCTGCTTTCATAATCCTGTATTTATCTTTGGCAATTGGCATTCTGATTAGTATATGTCTTGTAACAGAGCTATTCAGATTTATTCTGTTTGGAGTATATTGCATTTCTTAAACGTGTATTTATGTCTTTCATAAGAGTTGGGAAATTTTAGCCTTTATTTCCTCAAATATTCTTTTTGCCCCTTTTTTCTTTTCTTCTTCTGGGACACCCATAATATGTATGTTTCTACATTTAATGCTGTCACTCAAATTCCTGATACATTGTTAAATTTTTTTCTCTTTTCTATATCTGTTCTATGATTTGTTTTTTTCTTTTTTTTTTTTTTTCAAAAATTTTTTTATTGTGGGTAAAAATCAAATTTTTCACAATACATACAAATATGTGTAAAATGATATATAAATACATATGCATATATGTACTTTTGTTTACATAAATGTTATTTTGTTCTATGATTTTTAATTGTCCTGTCTTCTAGTTCACCGATTCTTTCTTCTGCCAGTTCATAACTGCTGTTGTATGCCTCTAGCCTATTTTAAATCTCTTTTATTGTGCCTTTCATCCTCATAATTTCTGTTTTGTATCTTTGTATACTTTAAAATTTTTCTTTATGGTCACACATTGTCTTCTTATTATCCTTTTGCTCTATATCCATATTTTCCTTCTTCTCTTTGAACTGATTTTGGAGGTTTGTCTGACATTCTTTGATTAGTTACTCCACATTGTGCATCTCCTCTGAAGTTTTTATTTGTTCCCTTGAGTGAGCCATATCTTCCTATTTCTTAATATGAGTTGTGGTATTTTGCTAATGGCTGGGAAGCTGGTTACCTTGATGAGTTAATTCTGAAGGTCAGTTTCTCCCTGTTTTCCAGGATTTTATTGTTGGTTGGATTTGTGTTAAGGTTCTTCTTTTATGCTTTGTCCAACTTATTCTTGACCTTTAGAGTAGCCATAGTTAACTGTTCAGATTTTCTCAGCTCTTCTTTATCTGATTCTTGCCCTGGATATGCAGTACAACTTTTAAGTTTGCACTTTTTTGCAGTTGTGTCACCACCAAGAAAACTTCCTTTCCTCTGTCACTTCTCTGGAATCTTAATCTTTTCTGTTTTTGTACAGCATTTTCTCCCCAGGTGCTATGATTTGTTTAAATGCTCTCCCTCACTCAGTGCCCCCTTTTCCTTATACTTTTCAGTTCTGGGCCTGTCCTGTCTTATACCAGTTCACTCCTACCCCCCTCCATTTTTTTTTCTTTGAGGATTTTTCAGCCTCTACTTTCTTCTCTGATAGGGGAAGCCAGATTGAGTCGATCTAGAAAACTGTTTGAATTCATAAAAGTCTGTTTTGTGTTTAGGTGGTCCAGCCAACAGAAACTGTATTGAGTGCATACACCTCTTTCCAATAGTTCTGCCATAGTCTCTCTCTTTTTCACTCCTGGGGGACATTTTGTATACAGCATGCAGTTCAACTCAGGAGATTTTATATCGCCCTGATCTCTGCAGACTCAGGACCCTGTGCCTGGGTATGCTTGGGGTTTTAACTTGCTGCTTGAGTCCCTGTGCCTGGCTTAAACTCAAACTAAACTCAAACTCTATAAGTCTACATCTGTGACAGGAGGGACCCAGGCCATGTTGCCTCTGCATGACACCCAAGCTGCATGGGACCAAATTAGATGGAGTGGTCTGGATTGGCTGGTCCAAGATGGAAATTTCCTACCTGTTCTCGGAAATTATTTTTCTTTTTCTTCAATTCTGTATTTGTGGAACCCTCATCCAGTCTCTATCATCCTCCATAGTTTTAATTAAGTAGGATTTGGCCTTTTATTAGCTGAATCTGAGGGGAGATTTTTCCAGGGGATGTCTTATGTCACAATGTTGATGATATCACTTGTGTCAATGTATACCTCTAGGGAATTATTTCAGTAAGCACACACAGATGGTCGTGTTGCCCCATCTTAAATCAAAACAAAACCAAGATAAGTTATGAGAGACTCCTGGGAAAGATGGCAGGGTAGGGAGCTCCAAGACTCAGTCCTTCAACCAAAACAACTATTAAATAGACAAGAACTATATGAAAAAAACTATTTTGAAACTCAGGAGGCCAGAAGAACTGTTCAGCATCCAGGGAAGAGCAGGAGGAAGAAGCTGATGAACTATGGTAAAGAACAGTAAATTGCTGTCTCCATGCAGCAGCTACTTGTGCCCTTTGCCTACTCTCCAACACTGTGCTTTGTGTTCCAGTCCCTAGCTAGCTCTCTGGTTACAGATAGAAATGTAAAAGTCCTCTTTCCCAAGATGACGGGAGGTCATGGCCAATCACTGATCATAGGTTTTGACTAGAGGATTTAGTCTACTGGGAGCACAGCTCTGAGGGCAGCTATTGTTTCAGCCTTTCCAAACAGAGGCGGTGGCAGCCATTGTTAAGCCTCCCCTGGACAGGGACAAAGGCAGTGGAGATTTGAAAACTCAGCATTTCCTCAGGGCTGTGGGGGACAGTTAGCTGAAGGGCTGCATTGCTGGGCAGGCTAGGAAATCTCAGTTTTGGGGAGCTGTCAGAGTAGTGTTTGGCACCCTTCCTGACATCCCCACACCACACAGCACACATTGGAGCCAGTTTGCATCCTTTCCATTGGTCTCTGGCTCTGTTTTGGCTGGGAAAAACTGATTTGGGAAAGTCATCCAAGGAGTGCCCCTCCCCCAAGAATTTGCCCTCTAGGCAAATTCCTTGTAGAGACAAGGAAAGTAGTATAAAAACTATATAGGCATACAGTCTGAGACAAAGTTTTGACAGCTTCAAACACCCAGGAGTGGATGGTCTGTCTTCTGGGAAACAGAGGGTACAATCAATATCCTGTAAACAGAGGAACCCCAAAACAACTAACAAACAAAAGCCCAGGACAAGACAAAGAGGCCCCGAAAGTCTGAGAAAAGCTTGGGGAGTGGTTTTGCCTTGGGCACACCTTCCTGATAGGAGGGCTGAATCTCAAGAAAACTTCTGTCTTATCACCAGTTTCTTACAAAACCAAGAAACACATATGCCAGGGAATAAATCCCAGAGTTAACACTTTAAAATATTGAACTGTACAATGTTCAGCAAAAGAGTACCAGACAAACAGGAAATAATGGCATATCCAAGGAAGTGGATAAAGTACAGAAAACACCAATGAAGAGGTTGAGAATATGGACATACTGAACAAAACCTTTTTTAAAAATTATCTTAAAAATGCTCAAGTAGGTGAAGGAAAGTACAGAAAAAGAACTAAAGGATATTAAAACAGTCATTATTATTTAATGATAATTAATAATTATCATTATTAAAACAATGAGTGAGCAATATGAGAGTCTAAGTAAAGAAACAGAAATTTTAAACAGGAGCCAAAGAGACCAACTGAATTTGAAGGCCACAATAATTGAAATGATAATGTCCAGGAGGAATTCAAGAGCAGATTGGAGCTGGCAAAAGAAAGAATCAGTGAATTTGAAGAAAGTGCACTTGAAATGATTCAGGCTAATGATCAGAAGGGAACAAAAAGAATTAATAAAAGTGAAAATAGCCTAAGACAGGTATGGGACACCATCAAGCACACCAGAATTCATATTATGCAAGTACCAGAAGGGAAGAGAGGAAGGGGCAAAAGGAAAAGTCAAAGAAATGATGGCAGAAAACTTCCCAAACTTAGCAAAGACTTGAATATGTACATCCAAGAATATGTACATCCAAGCTCAAAGAGCACCAAATAGGATAAACATAAAGAAAAACACACCCCATCATATATTGAATACAGTGTCAAATTCAAAGGACAAGGAGAGAGTTCTGAAGCCAATAGGAAAGCAATGTGTCCCAATTAGAATGAGTGCTGATCTCTTATCAGAATCCATGGAGGCAAGAAGACAGTGGGTTGAAATACTTAAAAGTGTGAAAGAAAACAAGCCAAGAATTTTATCTCCAGTGAGACTCTCTTTCAAAAGTGAGAGAGAGATTAAGATATTCTCAGATAAACAAAAGCCGAGGGGGTTCATCACCAGTGGACCTGCCCAAGCAATGCTAAAGGGAGTTCTGCAGACTGAAATCACTAGACATTGGCTCAAATCAGCATAATGAAATAAAGACGTGTGGTAAAGGAAACCATTTGGGTAAGTATAAATGCTATTATTGTATTGTCTGTTACCCAAAAGAATTGAAACCAGGGACTCAAACAGATACTTGCACACCGATGTTGATAGCAGCATTATTCACAGCTGCCTAAAGATGGAAGCAACCCACTGTCCTTCTGGATAAACAAAATGTAGAATATACCTACAATGGAATATTATTAATCTATAAAAAGGAATAAAGTCCTTATACATGCACCAACATGGATGAACCTGAAAGAAATATTGAGAGAAATAAGCCAGAAGCAAAAGTACAAATATTGTATGATCTCAATGATTTGAAACAATTAAAACAAGCAAACTCTTAGAGTCAGAATCTGGAATATAGATTACCAGGGCACAGGCTGAGGTTAAGGAATGGGAAGTTAAGGCTGAAAATGTATAGGGTTCCTATTTGGAAATGATGAAACTGTTTTGGTAAAGGATGATGTTCACAGTAGGACAACATTGTGAAATCAATTAACAGTACTGAAATATATATCTGAATATGATTATAAGGGGAAATTCATGGGGGAGCAGATGTAGCTCAGTGGTTGAGCACCTGCTTTCCATGTACAAGATCCTGGGTTTAATCCCTGGTACCTCCAAAAAAAAAATCATGGAACTACACTATACAAACAGTGAACCCTAAGTTAAATCATGGACTATAGTTAATAGAGCATTTACCAAATGTGCTCGCATCAGTTGTAACACCATCGCAAATTGTTGGTGTGGGTAGTGTATGGGAATTCTGTATTTTGTGCATGGTTGTTCTGTAAACACACAACTTACCTAATAAAGGGGGGAAACTCCGAAGCTTTTATTTAGTACATTTTCTTTCACTTACTACATTCTTGTACCTTTAAAACAAAAAAAAGTCATCAGTTAACTACATCTTCCCATTTAGTAAGTGCCACTTCTCTATTTTCAATTTTTGAGCAAAATATGCCAACAACTTGTTCATATTCTCTGACTTCAATTCTTGCCTCCAGTTGTCACTTGAACCCCATCCAATCACACTTTCACATCTACCGTTCTACTGATATTTTCCTTGTCAGAGTAACCCAAGACCTCCCTTTTTGTTAATCCAGTAGACTAATTCTCCATTGTCATCTTACTTTATCTAACAGCTGCATGTTGCAGAGTTGATTGAAAGCACTCTTCCTGGATTTCTGGATATCAGATTATTTTTTTAATCTATCTCTTTGTCTAGCCCAAATCTCCATTCTTGCAGCAAAGTTTAGGGTTTCACTAGGAGGGGAGGGCATTTTGAAGAAAGTATGGGAAACTCACTGCTAGTTTCCCTGAAGGATGGTGTTGTCTCTGAATCCCTCCTCTTGCAAAGGACCATCTTTCCCGCTATGTTGAGCGTCCTTCCAATTAGTCGTTGTGGTATAGAAATGGGGCATGTTGAATCTAATAATTAAATAGCGTATTTTCAACACTCAGAGTTGACTTCTCAAGACTGATCTTGCCTGAGAAAGAAGCCCGGAGAGCTTACCTGAGAAAGAAGTGTCAAGAATGTCTCTTTCCCAGGTAAAAGTCATTGTTGGTTGATGATTTTCTCTCCTTCCTGAAATAATGTTTTTTAGACTTACTAATCTTCTATAACTCTGAAGTTTCCTACCTAACACATTTATTCATACTTAGGGGGTTATCATGAGAAGGCTTCCTACCCACATGGATTAGACACAGGAGTGGGTCCCATGGTGGCAGAGAAAGTGCACAGTGCGGTTTCTTTAGCATTGCACATCTGTTTGCCTTGTTAGTTCTCTATAAAGCAGAATTAGTGAAACTGCATTTTGTTAATGTGCTGAACTAATGTGCAGAACACTGGAAAATTGTATAAAAGAATGACAAGGAGAAACCTGCTCTGCCTGATTTTGTAATGTATTTGAAGCTAAATATGTAAATCATTGTGTTTCTGGCTCCACAATATTAATAGTTTGGGATAGAGTAGAAAGTTCAGAAACAGCAATGATAGAGGATGTTTTATTTCATAATCGGTTTTAAGATATGGAACCCACCTAATATCTAATAATAAGAGGTTCTTTAAATCATTCTCACCACACATAATCTCAAGGAGACCATGGAATTCACATAGGGACTCTCATGTAGCAGGTGCTTTAGGTGCAAATGGCTATAATTCAGCAATGACATTGATGCCTTCAGAGCATGGGATCACATTCTAATTCCACCATTGTTTGTTTTTTTCTTAACGAGATTATCTAGAATAATGCTGACAACCTCAATTTAATTAAGTACAATTTATGTATGTTCAGTGTACCAGCAGTGCTAAAATGCATATGCATAATAAAATGCTACATCATGAAAATTCATCCAGGAAAATCTCTCATTCAGAGATGACTAATTTTATTGCAGTTAATTGTGTGTGTGTATGTGAATGAGTATGCCCAGGAGCACATGGTGTGTACAAAAGACATGTTGTAATTTCATACATAAGTTTAATATTTATATTAACATTTGAAAATATGTCTTAAATGGTTTCCACGGGCTTTTCTATGTTATCACGCTAGTTAACACTAGTAAGGATAATAACTCATTTTGTGTTTGCACGTGTGTGCATTTATATAATGATCTTTTATACTGTTCCACATTGTTAGTCTTAACTTGTTTCTAGTTTACTCTGTTAGGAAACCCTCTACCAGCATACTTTTAATGCTGTATGTGTTATTTAACCATTTGATTGTTTAGGTGCAGTTTTAAAGCGCAACTTCCTGGGTTTAGGTACTGGCTCTGCCATTTATTAGCTGTTTGATCTGAGGTAAATTCCCCCATGGTTTGTGGCTCAGTTGTCTCCTCGCAAATGTAGAATTTGATCTTCCTGTAATAAGCTTTTATGTCATAATAGGAGTTAAATCAAGTAAGGCATTTAGAGCAATGCTTAGAACATGATACATGTTGCAAAACTACTAGTCATTGCTTTTGCTGTATCCTAAATAATTTTTAGATTCTGACTTTTCTAAACAACTGTGGACTTTGTCATCCCTGAAGACACCACTCCTGTTGTAGCTTATCTAAAAATTGACTGTCACTTGGTGTGTACAACATCATATCTTGTGCTAGCATATAGAGGACCCTGTGTTGAATTTTTTTAACTTGTATGTTTCTGTTAGCATCCACAAAGATTTGAAATCCATAGTGATTTAAGTGTATTTCATATCCTTTGATGGCAAAGTATGATGAAACAAATTAAGGGATATATGGCTTGCTCAATGTTAACTTTTACATGTCTGTCAAAACACATCAATTGAGTTGATCCTTAAAATGTCTCCTTTCCTTTTGTGAGAGGGTAACAACTTTCCCCATGCCCATTTGGTGAAATGTGTTTTTCATTTCAGGGACTGTTGACATTCCGGGATGTGGCCATAGAATTCTCTCAGGAGGAATGGGAATGCCTGGACCCTGAGCAGAAGTCCTTGTACAGGGATGTGATGATGGAGAACTACAGGAACCTGGTCTCCCTGGGTGAGGATAACTTCCTTTTAGAAGTCAGGATGTGCTCTTGGGTATCTTTGTATATTTCCTTGTGAGTCACTTGGGATCCTCGGCCTTGCCTAAATGAGATTAAGTTGTGTTGATTTCAGAAATGAAAAGTGTCATAGTATAGCAACTGGACTTTAACCACACACGTCATGCTAGATTAGTGATGGTTCTAAGGGCTTGAGTAAGCACAAAATCTTACACGAAACATTTTTCTTAACAGCTTTGTTGAGCTGTTCACATACCGTTCACTCATGTAAAATGTGTACTGCAGTGGTTTTTATGTATTCAAAGATATTTCTATCCCCTCAAAAAGAAATTCCCACCAACAGCGTATGAGGGTGCCTGTCTTAGTTTCCTGGCTGCTAAAACAAATAGCATACAATGGGTAGGTAGAACAACAGAATTTAATGCCTCATGGTTTCAGAGGCTAGAAGGCTGCTTCCTCCCAGGCTTGGAATCTTATGCCTGACCAGCAATTTTTGGGTTCCTTGGCTTTTCTGTCACATGGTGATGGCACATGGCAATGCCATCTCCTTTCTGCTCCAGATTCTTTTGACGTCTGGCTTCTCTCCATGGCCTTTTGTCTTTAATATAAAGGACTCAAATAATCCTGATTAAAGCCCAACCTGGTTCAGTTGGGCCACACTTTAACTGAAGTAACATCTTCAAGCGATCCAGTTCACAGTGGATACACACCAACCAGAATCTGGACCAAGACCAAGAACAGGTCCAAACTAGGGTACACAGTTCAACCCACCACAGTTCCAATTTCTTCATTTCCTCACTACCACTTATTTTTGCCTGCCTTTTGGTTCTAGCCATCTTTCTGGGTGTGAAGTGCTATCTTACTGTAGTTTTACTTTGCACTTTCTTGAGGTCAAATGATGATGAACTTCTTTTCATTTGCTTATGGACCATTTGTATATCTTTTTTTTGGAGAAGTGTCTATTCACTTCCTTTACCTACCTTTTAATTGGATTGTTGGACTTCCTGTTATTCAGTTTAAAGAGTTCTTTGTATATAGTAGATATAAGTCCCTCATGAGATATCTCATTTACAGATATTTTCTCTCATTCTGTGAATTGTCTTTTCACTTTCTTGATGGTGTCCTTTGAAGAAGAAAAGTTTTTATTGATTTATTTTAAACAAATACTCCGTAGCCACCAAACATTCACTCTCACTCTGCCTGCATCCCCTGGTAAACAATAACCTACTTCTGACTGAAAATTTACTGTTTCTAGTCATCTCTTATAGGTGACGTGATTTAATATTTGTCCTTATGTGTCTTGCTTATTTTGCTGAGCATAAGGAATTCATGATTTCAGCACATTCCAGAACTCATTCTTTCTTATGGCTCTGTAATATTCCATTGTGTGTATGTAGCACATTTTGTTTATCCATCATCTGTTGATGGACACGAGAGTTCTTTCCGCCTTTTGGCTATTTTGAATAATGCTGCTATAAACATTGGTGTACAAGTGTCTGTGTGAGACCGTTTTCACTTTTGTTTGGGTATATATGTAGAATTAGAATTGCTAGGTCATTGGTAATTTTGTATTAAATTATTTGAGGAACTACCATATTGCTTTCTACAGTGGCTATACCATTTTACATTCCTCCCAACAACTCACTAAAGTCCCAATTTTTCCGTGTCCTTTCCAGCACTTTTTGTTTTCTGTTGTCTTTTTTTTTTTTTTAATAACATCCATCTTTGTAAGTTTGCCATGATTTCTCATTGTTACTCTGGTTCATAGTCCCCTAATGAAAACTTCGTTGAGCAAAAGTATTTCATTATTTTGAAGTCATATTTACCTTTATTTTCCTCTTTTGTTTGTCAAATTGATGCCATACCTAAGAATCCATTGCCAATCCCAAATCATGAAAATTTACTCCTCTTTTCTTCTAATAATTTTACAGCTTCTAATATTATTTAGGTCCTTTTTCCTAAAGAAGTTAACTTTTGTAAATGGTGTGAGGATAGTGTCCAAACTCATTCTTTTGCATGTGGATCTCTAGATGTCCCACTACCACCTGAAGAAACTATTCGTTGCCCCATTGAATGGTCTTGGCAACTTCTCAAAAATGAATTGACCTAGGTGTATGAGTTTATTTTTGGATTCTCAATTCTATTCCATTGATCTATATATCTATACTTATGTCACACATACTGTTTTGATTTCTGTAGCTTTGTCATAAGTCATTTTTTCCTTTATTAGAGAAGATGGGGGTTTAAAGAACAATCATGCATAAAATACATGATTCCCATATTCCACCCTCCCATATTCCACTCTGCTTTGTTGTGGAACATTTGTTAAAATTGATTTTAGTGCATATTTTATAATTGTACTATTAACTATAGTCCATGGTATAATTTAGGGATCGCTGTGTAATATATTTCCTTGAATTTTTTTATTTAATTTTTATTGTTACCATTTATACACTCAAACATTTCCCCG
>JAQZBX010110865.1:0-10335 GCA_029593785.1 Cabassous unicinctus
AAACTGAAGAGAGAAGAACTGCTGGAAAGTGATAAGGTTAGGTAAGGTTTTGCTATCTTTCCTCCCCCCACCCCAGCCCCCAGCATATCACCATATTGCCTCAGCCTTAGAGATAGGAAGTGAATTAAGAAGAAAATGTTTATTCATAAAAACTCAGGATCTCTGGAGGCAGCTGGGTGACAGGTGCTACACTGGACCTTTCTGTACTGTTTGTAGCTTCTTGTGAGTCCATAATTATTACAAACTTTAAAAAGTTTAAAACTAATAAATACTTTCTAAAGGTATACTGAGAAAAAAATCTTCTCCTCACTTGCACTAAATAAATAGTAGAAGTTGAAAAAATATTTAAAGAGCTCCTGTTTGAATGGGTTCCAGGTTGTTGACAGACCTGGTGTGCCAATATATCCTAATCTACCCCAGATTTGCAAGAAAATTTTATCACTTCATGCACTCAATAATACCATGAAGTTAGTAGTGCCATCCCTCTTTTTAAAGTTGAGAAAGGAGAGAATCGATGTAACTTACCTAAATTCATTCAATTAGTGGAGCAAGTGGGATTTGAACTCAGCCAGTAACTCTAAAGCCTGACAACTGTGCAATTCTGCTCCCAGCAGATGCTGCAAGCCAAAGAAAGCTCCTTTTCCAGTCATCCCAGGAACCATGGTCCTGCTTGAATATGGCTGGGTCTTGAAAGTTCTCTTTGGTTTTGTTTGTATGTGTGTGTGTGTGTTTCCCTTGTTATTCTTCCACATGATCTACACAATGGTTTCATCCTCCAGGTGGATGTTATGGGTTAAATTGTGTGTGTGTTTCCCCACCATATTCCATGAATACGGCATTTTTTGGAAACAGGGTTTTTGAAGATGTGATTAATTAATATGAACCAAGTTGGGTTATATTGGCCATAAACCAATATGACTAATGTCCTTGAAAGAAGAATTTGGACACACAGATACAGACGTGCAGAGAAGATGGTCATGTGATGGTCTCTCATCTGTCGTCAGAAGCAAAGACTGGATGATCCCGCCACAAGCCAAGGAATACCAGCGATTGGGGCGACCACCAGAAGCCAGGAAGAGGCAAGAGAGGATCCCCCCTTGCAGGTTTCAGGGGGAGTTTGGCCCTGTTGACTCCTTGATTTTGGACTTCTAGACTCTAGAACTGTGAGACCATAAACTTCTGTTGCTTTACGCCACCTCCTTTGTGGTTCTTTTTTATGGCAGCCTTAGAA
The DNA here is from genome assembly GCA_029593785.1 of Cabassous unicinctus. Lineage (NCBI taxonomy): Eukaryota > Metazoa > Chordata > Mammalia > Cingulata > Chlamyphoridae > Cabassous > Cabassous unicinctus. Next base: position 1,232 of record JAQZBX010110865.1, read on the forward strand.
ACTAACACAGGAGATTAGACAGAGAATGAAAACTCAACAAACTCATAGTGTAAAACACTGGCACATAAATAAATGTCCTATTCAGCCCCACATCACTCTTTAGTCACAGACGTGTTTGATAATTTATCCATCAGTTAGTATTTCTTGTGGCCCCGTACTGTGCTTTAGTGGCACTGTGTGAGGGCCCCAGGGAAAAGCAAGGGAAGGGAAGTGGTGTCAATTATATCCTAGGCACTGTACTAGATACTCTGCAGGAGGAAAATAATTTAATCCTGACATTTCCTCCTCCTAGTAAGTATTATCATCTTCATTTTACTTATGAGACTCAGAATGACCAAGTCTCTGTCTCAAAACCAGACAGCTCCTTGCTGACACACCTGGGTAATTTTAACCTATCTGTCAAAATCCAAAGTTCTCTGGATTTTCCCCATTCTTCTAGTATGACTTGGTGTCCATTGACCCAAAAGACTATGCAAGTAGGGGATGGAAGGTGGTAGGTGAGAGAAATAACCCATGAAGTGATGAACACAACATAGAACAAGATTAAATAGATGATTAACATGGGCAAGCCCTCAGGCTGTGGAATCATTCTCACCCACATTCATTCTGGACTTGGCCATGTGACTTTGGTCAATGGAACCACAGCAAGCATGATGCAAGCAGAGATTTGAAAAGGGCTTGTGCACTGGGCCTTGTCCTCTCTTGCTGCACTTGAAACCCTGAGCTCACCATGTGGATGAGCCCAAGCTAGCCTGCTGGATGATGATAAGCCACGTGGAGAACTGAGGCACCAGGCTGACTTCCTGCCAGCCAACAGACATGCAACTGTGACCATCCTAGATCATCCAGCCGTACCCCAGCCCACCAGCAAAAACAGACAAAAAGAACTGACCAGGTGACCCACACATTGTGAACTAAAAAAATGGTATTGTTTTAGTCCCTAATATTTGGGGGTGATTTGTTACACAGCAAAAGCTAACTGGTGGGTAAATTACTTGAATCTACTTGAATCTCTCTAGGCCTCAGTTTTCACAATAACAAAATAGAATTAAAAATATTTTCCTTCCAAGGTAATTGAAAAGATTAAATAGAATAATGCCTGCTCATTGCTTAGCACAGTACCTGACATATAATTAGCACTTAATGAGTGCTTATTTTAGTAATATATTTGAGGTGAATATTGGGTTAAAATCAGAGCAATTTGCCTATGAATATATAAACTTTTACATGGGAATTTATCTTAAGTAATGTCAGAGTATGTTGTGTCGTTCAACCTTTAATTTATATAAAACTTGAGCATCAAGTAGCAAGTACCCAAAAGAGGACAGCAAGCACTGGACAAGGACTTGTTGTCAGCTTGAATGAACCAGGCATAAGGTAGAAAGAAATTAAAATATACTGAGTGCCTAATATGTGCCCGGAATATTGTTACATGCCTTTGTTTACACTACTTTGTTCATTTCTTAGACTATCTCTAAAATATAAATACTATTATCCCCAATCATAGATATAGACACTAGTTCAGAAAGAAGCAGCCACTTGTTTAGGATCACAGAGCTAATGATTACTACAGGCAGAACAAAACCCGGCATTTCTCATCCCAGTGCCCACCTCTCTTTATAATACCCGAGGGATTTGGTCCGTGTGTCTTGAGTGTTCTAAAGAAGCCACCATCAACATCAAGTCACCAGATCATTAGTGTTCAGTATACACTTGAAACAGGACTAGCAAAATCCAGCTTTGGTGCTCGCATACTACTCAGCCATCTGTTTCAGGGTGTTGTGGTAATCGTGAAGTGACAGGTGAGGGCATTCTGTGTGGGTTTAACAGCACCCTTCCAGTTGGGCGACCTCTGCCTCAGACAGCTTCTTTACCACAAACAACTCAAGAAGAGGAAGTGCTGCCTGCTCACAGGTCATACCTCCCCAGGTCTGTGGCTGCATTTCACAGGAAACCAAACCTAAAATGGACTTATGAGGAGGTGTCTGCTGAAGGACATTGCTTAGCGCTGAAAACAATTCAGCAGACTGCCTTTCGGCTCACTGGCTCTCCGGGTCCTCCAGGATGCTGCCAGGGTCCCCCCTCACAGGAGACAGCTCAGCCCGGGGCCTTCTGCGCTCTCCACATTGTTCAGGTAAACTAAGTAGGCCAGCTCTGTCAGCATTGTCATTTCACTGTCATAAATGATCATGAGAAAAGAGCGGTGCCGAGCAAAACGGGCTTTCTCTAACATGGAATGCTGGCTCTTATATAACACACCAAATGGGCAAAAAGAAAGCCAGATACTTTAATACAATTTTTAAAGATCCCTTCATTTTGCTGGGAAAAAGAACCAAGATCCCTTCCCATAAAATATTAAAAGGCTAAATGTTTTCAGGCTTCTCTCCTGGAGCTTAGAACTCCTGGCTTCTTGATACAAATCTAAAGACCAGGTCAGTTCCTGGCTTTCTTCTCTGACCTTCATTAGGGCAGTCTGCTAGAAAGGCAGCCCTACATTCAAAATAGGTCATAATGCAAAGCAGAGAGAGCCCCGTGGAGGTATATTTTTTTAAACTTTCTAAGTTAATTTTATTTTTCTGCACTGATGTAGCAGAGACCATGGACTGTGGTATCATGCAGACCAAGAATCAAACCCCAGTCCTTCCACTGAGCAGAGATGAGAAGTCTGAGGGTGATGTGAAAACTGGGATAAAATACTTACTCCAAGGGTGCCAGGAGGCATTTCCAGAATTTTCTTGGAGGGAACAAATAATAAATGGGAGTAAGGCAGAAAAGAGACCGTTATCAAAGTATAACTACTTTGATTTTTAAAGATATTGTTGTGGATGAACTTTATCAATACTCGTTTTATTTTCTTTTACCAATATTATTTAGCTGTTGTGAAGATGTCTCTTTGTTTATACTGGGGCACAGACCCTCAATTGTGTTGTCCCTTTGAATACACACAGACTACCCAAATCACAGGGAATTTTCATTTCTAAGATCAGGAGACCAACCTAAATCTGGCTAATCTGAGGTCTGCCAGAGAGATGACAAAACTTCAGAAAGACTCTGGGAACTTTAAAATAAAATATAGCTCAGGGAGCAGGTATGGCTCAGTGGTTGAGTGCCTGCTCCGTGTGTGCAAGGTCCAGGGTTCAATCCCCCATACTGACTAAAAAATAAAAATAAAAATAAAATAAAATATGCCCTAGAAAAGGCGAAGGGTGAATGGTATTTATGTAGCTCTGTCTCTTGCCAAACGGTGTATATGCTAATGGATTCACTCGATCCTTATACTCAGTCTTGAGAGCTAGATATTATTTTTCTGGTTTACAGATGAACTTGAGTGGTCTAAGTAGCAAGTTTAAGCTTGTGCAGTCACTGATGTCAGTGACAGAATTCGAAACTGTGTTGACTTTGCCCCGACACTGACTGCATGTGAATGGCGGCCAGTTGGTGATGTACACAAGGTTCCGTTGCAGCTTCTGGAGTTCAGCTGTAAGTCTGTTCCTGGCATGGTCTTTGACGCCATCTTAACGGTGTTTTCACTCTTTCTTCTCTCCAAGGAGCCCTCTCAGATGACTCCAAGAACAAGACCATTTCCAAACCAAAGGTTTTCTTTACCCCCACCTACCTCTGGCCTTAACATCAGGAAATCTCATTTCTAGCTTACTTTGGCATGAGTCAGGGTGTTGTCTTGGAAAAACTGTAGGATTTGGCACTTGACCAAGCTTGTTGGGATCCTACTCTACCATTGAGACCAGTCATGTTACTTTATCCCCTTGGATCCTCAGTACCTGTATCTTTAAAATGGAGCAAGACCACATAAGACTTTTATTGACAACTATTTAACCTCAATAATATATTTTTATTAAATGAAATATGGTAACTATTTAGCCCCAATAATATTATACTTATATTAAATGAAATATGGTAAGTGCTTAGCACAGCATGCACTTAATGAATGTCGGCTTCTTTCTCCTTTGCTTCCTTCCTCTACACCAAATCAGCTCCGGCTTTACTCATAAAGGATGCCTACTGTAACCATAGGATTTTTAACACAGATAAATTTATGAACCTTTTAATTTAATAATCTCATTAGAGAATGCTAGTATACTATACTCTCATAGTAATGAACAGTCTACAGAGCCCATGAACATATATTTTCTTATTTAATGATATTAACAACCTAATGAGATAGATGACAAATATTGGATCCATTTAAAATAGGCTGAGAAAATAAATAAATCAATAAAAATAAAAATAGGTTGAAACTGAGGCTCAGAGAAGTTGATGAGAAAACATAACATGGTAAAATGAAGGGGACTTTGGTATCAGTCAAAACTGGATATGAGCTAGTTTGTGACTTAATTGTGTATCCTTGAGTGGGTGGCCTAACCTATTTGAGGCTTAGATAGCTGTTATCTGTGGTTGTTGTTTTGCTGTGCAAATGAAAGTAAATGAAAATATAGTGTGTGATACAAAGAGACACTCAGTAAATGGATAAATGGCAGCTGTGCAGTGTCATGCCCAACGTCACATGTTTAATAGCAGAGCTAGAGCTAAAACTATCCTTTTCTGAATCCTACTATGTAAAGCAATTTTATCCATCGCAAGCAACTGCCACTTCTACTAATCAATGCCTGTGTTCTTGAGAGTTCTACCATTTGAGTACTTCCCTCTCTTAGTCTGAGAGAGATAGACAGAATATTGAAAGGTGTTAAATTATTAAATAGAGAGATAAGTACTTGAATCTAAATTACATTTAAGCTTTTTAACAGATTTAACCAAACTATCCAGTGATTTTGCAAATCATGCTAGCAATAAAACTGAGATACATCAGATTATATACCAACAAAAATAACCATGAATAACAGAATTCTGAAAACAAAGCCCTCATGGAAATAATTTGTGTGGTTTTTGTTTGTTGGGGTTTTTGGTTTGTTTGTTTGTTTGTTACTTTTAAGCACAACATACTTTGGGAATCACCATCATGATTATTCTGTTTAATTTAAATCATGTTCTCCAAATAATAATGAGCTTATAGATTTTTGTTTGAATGCCTGTTATGTGCCAGACAATGAATATGCATTATTTCTTATATTTTTAGCAAGTATATTTATTCTTATTTATTGAAGAGGATACTGAGGTTCAGAGAGACTCCATACAGTGTCCGTTTCACACAGTAACTAGGAGGGAAAGCCAGAATTGAGCCCAGGTCTATCTGAATCATAAGTTCCTGCTCTTTGCACCATGTTCCATCAGTGAGTGCCCTGCTGGCTTTGTCCAGGTTCATGGTCATAACATCGCTTTCTTTCAGACTAACCCTCAGCATTTTAGGACTTCCAGATATACCACAAGTATTAGTAAAATATGTGTGTACATTTCATTTTTTAAAATTTCATTGGTCATGCTAATTGAAACATGGTTTCCCAAACACCTAAGCATGAAAAATGGAATTTCACCATGCTTAAATGGCACCAGCCATTGTTTTCCAAATGAACTAAGATGAGCCAAAAAGTCTGGAAATACAATGTACATGTTGTTTGGGGCCAATCCTTAGTTATATTATGTTCTCTGTAGAATTTAGTATGAGATAAAGAGCGGGCTGGCTAATACGGCAGGCCCAGACTTTGAGAAGGTTGAACCTTGATGGAGTCTCTAAGGATTCACATTTAGTCATTAGCTTTGCATATTCAGAAGGCTGATTTCATCCCAGGCACTCAGAGTTGATGAAGCTCAGGGGAATTTTCCCACTCTGGCATTCTGGCTTTTACATCCATCTTTTGTGGCTTTGGATCAAGTGTTAAAATGTACTCAAGTCATAGAGTCAAATGATGTGCATGTTTCCTCCTAGTAAGGAAATCTACATAGAAAACCAGATCACAGTTGGGAGGTGGCTTGGTGAGCACAAAGGCAGAGCTATGTAATTGCAATAACTGTATTCAACAGGCTACCGATGGTCTGCTATCTTGATAGGCACCTGGGAGCAGGTCTGCCCATGGCTTGCTTATCGACAAGGTCACCCTCACTCCTTAGCCAGTCTAGGGACGTCCTGAACAGCTCCAGCTCTCTGGCATTCCATCTAGAACACCTCCACACTCTCTCTCCCCAAACTCTTACTTCATTTTCAAGACTCTTTCTAGTACGTCACATCGTCCAGTCTTTAAGAAATAGTCTGGGTTTGGATTCAGACTGTTACTTCCTAGCAGTATGAGCTCAGTCAAGTTATTTAATCTCTCAAAACCTCAGTTTGTGTGTATGAAATGGAATTGTAATATCTACCCTCCATATTTGTGTGCGAATTGAATGAGATATGGTATGTAAGTTGCATATTATAGCATCCAGCAAATGGTAAGTGCAGAGTAAATGATAATGACTATTATTATCATGTTTTAGTATTATCATGAGTTTATTTTACAATCAAGCAAGACTTCGTTAGATTTTTTTGGGCTTTTGTCCCTCCTTTGGAATTACACCACAAAGAAGTCATGTTGTACAAAAAGCTTATCTCATTATTTCCGTATTTGTTTAAATCATTCATTTATCAAAATCTTGGTGGTATCTTATAACTCTCTAAATGTATTAAGATTTCATGAAAAATGGTAGTAATTCATTCAGAACACATTCCTTGTCAATTTTAAATCCCAGGATCTTTCAGGGTACTCATGTATTGTAATTGCTTAATAAATTATCTTTTGGATTCTAGTTGCATAATACCTTTTAGTTTACAAAGTACTTTCACTTTCATGATCTCATGTGGTCTTCAAGGCAATACTATAAGAAAAGGAAGATGAGCAAATGAATTCCCATTTCGAGATCAGAAGAGAAACTGAGACACAAGTCATACCATTCACTCATTGACATACCTGGACTTAAAGATTTGCCTCACATATTGCTAGATGAGTGACCCTGAATAACATCATAAAAGAATGGACAGAGAAATATTTAATTATATGAAAGGATGTTTATTTCAGAAGCTAATTTCTAAATGTATTGATGTTACAAATGAAGAAATGATCTCATCTGGATCCGTATTGTATATTTTTTCACTGGACAGATTTGGCTCAGAGAGACTCTCACTGAATAAAACGACAGAATTGTTCAATACTGAAAAATCTGGGTCATTTGGATTATTGCCATACAATGGAGTCTAAATTAAACAGAATGTCCTGGATGGGCTTATGGTATTCAGTAAAAGGTAGTATTATTATCATTATCATTATTATTATTAATTATTGTGCTTTGGTCCAGTTTTCATTAGATTACCTGGCCATTTATCCCCCTTATTTTGATTTAAATTTCTCTCAAACCACTCTCAAGCTATTCTTATCATGGAACAGCTCCTCAGATAATTCCTGGCATATGTTTAGCAATGCCTGCATCTCAGCGCATTTCCTTTCATCTTTCTTTTTACTAAAATTTGCCTTTAGTAACCAACCCCAACCCCCGAAGCTTTTAGTCAGTTAATGGAGAACCCATGACAGTTGTTTATGCTTTGATTAATCTAAGTGTAGCGTGCAGATTATGATTATTATAACCATAATCACTATTATTCTCCCATCACCTAAAAAGCCAAATGAAGATTTGGGTGAGACAAACATAGGTAAACCTTCCAAAACCTATAAGGAAACATTTATCTAGGTTCTTGCTAAACTATATTTAATTTTGTTGCAGTTCTTTTTATGTGAAAAGTAAAGTCATTTTAATGAAAAGAGAGCAGAGAGAGGGAAGGTGAGGGGGAAAGGGGAGGAAAAGGAGGAAAAAGAAAGGAAAGCTAGAAAGGAAGAAAAAGAGAGAGAACAGAGGTAAAAAAGAAATGTGATAAAACAAATAAGTGAATGAGGGAAACAAAAGAGAGCGGAGAGAAAGAGGCTGCTTACTACAAAATGAAACAAAAGGGAAGAGAAAAAAATCTCACCACTGAAGAAACGGTACCTGCTTTGCAGAATCAAGCAGTAGAAGAGAAAAAGAAATGACTTTTGAAAACAAAAATAAAACACCAGGAGTAGTAAATTCAGAAACTATAGATTTTATCAGTCTTTTAAGAGTATTTGCAAAATCATTTAAAATAAAAATAGATGCACATGGACGTTGCCTTGAGATACTTTGGGGGGTTACTTGTTTCCAAGACACCTGCAGAATCTTTTTAAAAATAGTCTCATACTTAATAGCAGAAAAACTAGGAGAACAGTCTTCTTTATTCCTCAAAAAAAAAAAATCTATAATAACAATCCATTTGCCTTCAAATGCTCCACTCGCTGGAAATCCAATAAAATTAAATGTTATATTTAATTAAGTTTAGCTGATCGCCCTGACCAGGGTATAGAATTACAAATCCAATCAGCATACATTTTCCTCTAAATATGAGCATCTCTAGAATGTAACTTTTTCATTTTTTAATATGAAAATAGAAGAAAACTACATATGACTGAATTAATAAATATCTGGATCTAAGAAATGTTGATTTCAACAACGTGTCTACTCAACAGTGCATGCACGCTCACACACACACACACACACACACCCCTCCAGACCCCCTTCCCTAAATGTACACGTTACTATCTCCTGCAACTCCAAAGAACATCCATCACCTTAGATGCACCGGAGGTGATTGTGCAGAGAATCAGATGTGTGTTGTGCGTCACGAGGAAGAAATACTTTATATTCAGTTCTTTTCTTGTTTTCCTGTTTTAATGGGGAAAAAAAAAGAACATCCAGCCTTCATTTAGACCCTCTCCTCTGGCCTTGACCCAGTTTTAGTGCGCAGCTATATCTTACCATTGTGACTGGTTCTAATATTCTCTTCAGCAATTTCTGTTTTGTTTTTGGTGAGTTCCTATATCTGATCAGGCATATTTTCATTAAGAGAATGATGTTTCTTAACTTTTGGGAGAAACAGAGACTAGTATTTTTATAAGCTTTGTCATCAAGGAATAAGTGGGAAAGCAAGAGAAAATTCTTTACTGTAAAAATATTGTTTATGCTTCATGAAATATTAATTTCAGATCAGGTGAAATGCAGCAGAACTAGTTATGATAAAATGCATCTTTGCAGGCTCAGTTTGGTAGCATTGTTGAATTTCCCAGTGGGCAAAAAGAGTTCTCCAGAATAACAAGGAA
>JAQZBX010110866.1:0-10305 GCA_029593785.1 Cabassous unicinctus
ACATCACCACACCATACTAATCCTCACCACAACACACAACTCCCACTACAACACTCCACATCACATGACACCATAACACACCACAACACTGCACTCCACACATAACAACACCACACCACAACACTCCACACACAATACACAACACACCACTCTACACCACCCCAAACCATTTCCACACCACACCACACCACTTCCACACCACACCACACCACATCTCACCACACCACACCACACCTCACCACACCACATCACTGCATACCACACCACACCTCATTAAACCACATCTGAACACACCACCCCACTCCACATGACTCCAGACCTCTCCACACACAACAATTCCCCACCACACCACTCTACACAACTCCATACCACACCACACCACTCCTCAAGACACCACACAACAGGACACTTCTTCACACCACACCACACCACACTGTGCAACACCACTGCACACCACACCACACTACACAATGCACCACATTTCACCATTCCACACACAAGACACCACACCACAGAACACCACACCACACCACTCCACACTACACCACACCACACGACTCCACACCACACACACCACTCCACATCACCCCACACTACTCCACAATACACCAGACCACTACACACCACACCATTCCACACCACAACACTACAAACCAATGCACACCACACTTATCTACAAGACACCACACCACACCACACGTCTCCACACGACCCCACACCACACCAATGGCACCACACCACTGCACACCACACCACACCACACCACAACGCACCACACCTCACCACTCCACACAACAGAAGACACCACACCACAGCACACCATGCCAGAGCACTCCACACAACACCACACCACTCCACACTTCAAAACACCACACCGCACCACATGACTCCACACCACACCACACCACATCTCACCACACCACTCCACACCTCACCACACCACATCACTGCATACCACACCACACCTCATTAAACCACATCTGAACACACCACCCCAGTCCACACGACTCCAGACCTCTCCATGCACAACCGCTCCAAACCACACCACTCTACACAACTCCATACCACACCACACCACTCCTCAAGACACCACACAACAGGACACTTCTCCACACCACACCACACTGTGCCACACCACTGCACACCACACCACACTACACCACAATGCACCACACCTCACCATTCCACACACAAGACACCACACCACAGAACACCAAACCACACCACTCCACACTACACCACAGCACACCACTCTACACCACACCACACCACTCCACACCACACAGCTCCTCAACACCCCACACCACACACCTCACTGATCCACACCACAGCACAGCAAACAACAACATACCACTCAACACACCCAGCACTGCACCTAACCACACCACTCCACTCCACACAGCTCCTCACTACATGAAAATACAACACAACACTCCACATCAAAACGTCCTGCATCAAACCATACCACACCACAATGCACTACACCACACCAGACCACAACACACAACAGCACACCACAAACTTCTCACCACACCATATCACATCACACCACGCAAAACCACTCCACACCACACTAATCCACACCACACCACAGCACTCCACACCACAGCACACCACATTAAACAAGTCCACACCACAGCACACCACTCTACACCATGCCACACCATTTGACACCATGCCAGACCATGCAACACCAAACCACAACACTCCATGATGTGCCACACCACTCCACACCACACCACTCCATCTCACTGTATACCACACCACACCACAAGAATCTACCCAACACTGCCCAACAAATCCCAACAACATACCACTCTACACCACACCACACCATACCACACCACTACACTTCACTGCACACCACACCACACAACTCCACTCTACACCACTCAACACAAAAACAAACTATACCACAATAAATCAATCCATTCCACACCACAGCACACCTCTCCACACCACAACTCACCACACCACATCACTCCACATACCTCTACACCACTCCACACAAGACCAATCCACACCATGCCACATCACACCACAAAAAACCACACCACACAGCACTGCGTTCCATGCCACAACACTCCACACCACTCCAATCCACTCCACACCACAATACACCACATCACACCACTCCACACCACTCAACACTGGTCCACACCACACCACAACACACCACAGCCCTCCACACTGCACCAAACCACAAGAATCCACACCATATTACTCCACACCACACTGCAACACACCACAGAGCACCACACCACACACCACACTATTCCACAACTCACCACACCACTGCTCTCCACCCACCACTCCACACCCCTCCACACCACACCACACCACGTCTCACCACACCACTTCACACCACATCACTCCACATCACTTTACACCACACCATACAACTCTGCACTACACTGCTCAACACCACACTACAATGCACCACACCTCACCATTCCACACAACAGAAAACACCACACCACACCACAACACTCCACACCACACCACTTCACAACACACCACACCACACCACACTACTGCACAAAACACCACACCACACTGCTCCACACCACACCAGAGTGTACCACACCACACCACACCACAGCACACTACTCCACATGACACACCACCCCACACCATTTCACACCTCACCAAATCACAGCACATTGCTTCTCACAACACCACACCACTCCACAAAATTCCACACCACACCACACCACAGCATACCACTTCACACCACACCACATCACTCCACACCAGTCCACACCACACCACTCCACACCACACACCACTCCAAACCATTCCACACAACCCCACCTGACAGCATTCCACTTCACACCACACCACACCACTCCACATGAGTCCTCACCACACCCCACCACACCACTCCACACCAGCCCACAACACACCACATCATACCACTCCACACTACAGGACACACCACACCACTCCACAACATACCACACCACACCACACAACAGTCCACACCACTACACACCACTACACATCATACCACACAATGCCACAGTACTCCACACCACTCCAAAACATGCCACACCACCCGACACCAATCCAAACACTCCATGCCACACCAAACTACTCCACACCGCACCACACAATCCAAACCACAGGACACCTCTCCACATCACCCCACACCACATGTCACCACACCAATCTACATCTCACCACTCCACAAAACACCACACCACAAAATTCCACACCTCATCACACCACACCATAACACTCCACACCACACCACAACACACCACCTTGGTCCACACCACACCACACCATTCCACTTTATGCCACACCACACCAAACAATTACACACAACTCCACAACATGCCACATGATGTCACACTAAACCACAACACTCCAAGTTATGCCACATCACTCCACACCACTACATCACTGCACAACACACCACACGACACCACACAACTCCACACTACACCACTCCACACAACACCACACCATAACACTCAGCACCACTCTACACCACACCACACCACTTCACACCACACCAATTCACATCACTGCACACCACATTACACCACGCAACTCCACCCTACATGACTCCACAAAGCATCACACCATACCACAACAAATCACTCCTTTCCACAACACATGACACCACTCCTCACCACTACACACAACACCACTCCACATCAGACTACTCAACACCACAAATCACTCCACACCACAAGACTCTGAACCATGCCATACCACTCAACACCACTCGAATCCATTCCACACCTCAATACACCACACCACACCACATCACTCCACTCCACACCATACCACACCACATCTCACCACACCATACCACACCTCACCACTCCACATCACTGCATACCACACAACACAAAACAACTCCACACTACACCACTCCACACCAAATGACACCATAACACACCACAACACTGCACTCCACACAACACAACACACTACTCTATGCAACAATGCACAACATGACACCACTCCACACTTCTCCACACCACTCCACACCACCTCACAACACACTACTCCACACCATACCACACCACTCTACACCACACCACACACTACATAAAGCACTGCTCCACACCATTCCACTTCACACCACACCACACCACACAGCTCCTCACCACCCCACACCACACAACACCTCACCGTTCCACACTACACAATAGCACACCACAAATTACCACTCAACACACCCAGCCCTGCAACTAACCACATGATCCAATCCATACCACACCATACCACTACTCACCACACCAAAACACAACACACAACTCCACACCAAACTACCCTGCATCAAACCACACCACACCACACCACACAAAACCACAACACACCACACAACACCACTCCACACCACACACCACTCCAAACCATTCCACACCACACCACCGCACAGCATTCCCCTTCACACCACACCACACCACTCCACACGAGTCCACACCACTCAACAACACACCACTCCACACCACACAACATGACACAACACCACACCACTCCACACCAGTCCACAACACAACACATCACACAACTCCACACTATAGGACACCACATCACACCACTCCACAACATACCACACCACACCACACTAGAGTCCACACCACTCCACACCACTACACACCACACTGCACAATGCCACATCACTGCACACCACTCCAAACCATGCCACCCAACCCCAAACCAATTCACAACACTCCATGCCACACCAAACCACTCCATACACCACACCAATCCAAACCACAGCACACCACTCCACATCCCACCACATCACATATCACCACATCACTCCACACCACACCACTCAACAACACATCACACCACAGAATTCCATATCACATCACCCCACAACACAATACTCCACACCACACCACACCAGTCCACACCACATCACACCACTCCACTTCACGCCGCACCTCGCCACACCATGACACACAACACCACAAATTGTCACATGATGCCACCCTAAACCACACCACTCCACACACCACACCAATCCAAATCACAGCACACCACTCCACATCCCACCACACCACATATCACCACACCACTCCACACCACATCACTCCACAACACATCACACTACACAATTCCACACCACATCACACCACACCACACAACTCCACACTGCACCCCTTCACACACCACACCATACCACTCAAAACCACTACACACCACACCACACCACTCCACACCACACCACTCCACATCACTGCACACCCCACCACGCCACACAACTCAACCTTACATGACTCCACACAACACCACACCATACCACAACAAATCACTCCATTCCAAAACACAGACCACCACCCCACACCACAACTCACCACACCACGCAACTCCACACCACTCCATAACACTCCACACAAGACACCTCAGCACCACAAACCACTGCACACCACAACCTTCCAAACCATGCCACAGTCCTCAACACCATTCCACTCAACTCCACACCTCAATACAATACACCACAGCACCACACTCCACTCCACACCACAGCAAACTACATCTCCCCACACCACTCCACAGCACACCACTCCACATCGCTGCACACCACACCACACTGCACAACTCCACACTAAACCTCTCCACACCACACAACACTGTACCACACCACAACACTACATTCCAAACAACACACCTCACCACTTCACACAACAATGCACCACACAACACTCCACACTTCTTTATACAACTCAACACCACCTCACAACACACTACTCCACACCACACCAAAACACACCACTCTACACCACACCACAACACACCTCTCCACAGCACACTGCTCCACACCCTACCACTCCACACCACTTCACACCACATCACAACACAACACACCACAAATCTCATCACCACCCCACACCACACAACACCTCACTGATCCAGAACACACCACAGCACACCAAAACATACCACTCGACACACCCAGCACCACAACTAACCACATTGCTCCATGCCACACCACACCACACCACTCTTCATGACACCAAAACACAACACTCATCTCCACACCAAACCATCCTGCACCAAACCACATGATGCAACAACGCTCTACACTACACCACACCACACCACACCACATCGCACCACAACTCTCCACAGCTCACCACACTACATCACTGCACACCACACCACATCAGTCCACTCCACACACAACCACTTCCTTCCACACCACTATACACCACTCCATACCACACCACACCACTACAAAATACCCTCAACACAGAACACTTCTCCACACCTCACCATACAACATTACACCAAACTGCACAACACCACTGCACACCACACCACACCACAATGCTCCACACCTCACCATTCCATACACCACAAGACACGACACCACATCACACCACACCACACTTCTCCATACCACACCACAGCACTCCACATAACACCACTCCACACCACACCATTTTACACCCCAACACATCACTCCACAAGACACCAAATAATGCCACTCCAGAACAAACCACACCACACCACTCTTCTTCACACACCAGTCTACACCCCTCCACACCACTCCACACCATACCACACCACACAGCATCACACCACACCACTGCAGACTATTCAACACCACACAACCCCACACCACACTATTCCACAACACACCACACCACAGCACACCTCTGCACACCACACCACAGCACAACATTCCACACCATTCCACATTCACAACACCCTGCACAGAATCACACCACAATGCACCATATCACACTACACCACACTACACCAAAATAAACATCCCACACCACAGAACACCACAATGCACCACAACTCACCACTCCACACAAGACACACCACACTGCACCACACTGAACCACACATCACCACTCCACACCACACAACACACCCTTAAGACCACACAACTCCACATGACACCGCTCCACACAACACCACAGCACTACACACTGCTCCACACCACACCACACTACACCACACCACTCAACACAACACCACTCCACATCACTGCACACCACACCACACAACTCCATGCTACACTGCTTAATGCCACACCACAATGCACTACACCTCACCACTCCACACAACAGAAGACACCACACCACAGCACACCACACCACAACACTCCACACCACACCACAGCACTCCACAACACAGCAAACCACACCACACTGCTCCATAGAACACCACTCCACACCACTAAACAACACACCACTCCAAATCACACCACAGAGTGCCACACTACACCACACCACAGTACGCTGCTCCAAACCACAAACCACTCCACACCATTTCACACCACACCACACCACATCACAGCACACCACTTCTAACCACAACACCCCACACCACTCCACACCATTCCACACCACACCAAACCACAGCACACCATTTCACACAACACCACACCACTCCACACCACTCCACACCGCACCACTCCCCACCACACACTACTCCGAACCATTCCACAGCACACCACCCCACAGCATTCAACTTCACACCACAACACTCCACATGAGTCCACACCACTCAACAACACACCACTCCACACCACACTACATAATGCCACTCCACACCACACCACTCCACATCAGTCCACAACACACCACATCACACCACTCCACACAGCAGGACACAACACCACACCACTCCACAGCATACCCACCACACCAAACCACAACCCACACCACTACACACCACACCAAACAATGATATGCCATTCCACACAACTCCAAACAACGCTACACCACACCACACCAATCCACAACACTCTAAGCCACACCACACCACTATACACCACACCACATCAATCCAAACAACAGCAAACCACTCCACATCACACCACACTACATGTCACCACGCCACTCCACACCACACCACACAATTCCACACCACACCACACCACTCCACTCCACACTGCACTACACCACACCATGACAAACAAATCCACAGCATGCCAAATGATGCCACACTAAACCACAACAATCCACATCATGCCACACCACTCCACACCACACCACATCACTGCACACCATACCACATACAACACAACTCCACACTGCACCACTCCACACAACACGACACCATACCACTCAACACCACTCCACATGACACCATAACCCTCCACACCACAGCACTCCATATCACTGCACGCCACACCACAAAACTCCACCCTAAGCCACTCCATACAACACCACACCATACCGCAACAAACCACTCCATTCCACACAACAGCACACCACTCCACACCACAACTCATCACACCACATCCCTCCACACCACTCCACACAACACGACTCCACACCATACAACATTACACCATAAAACACCACACAACACAACACTGCATTCCACGCTGCACCCCTCCACACCACTCCAATTCACTCCACACCACAATACATCACATCACACCACACCACTCCACACCACACCACTCCACCGCACCACAGCACACCGCATCCCACTACACCACTCCACAGCTCAACACACCACATCACTGCACACCACACCATACCACACGTCATTATACCAAATCTCACCACACCACACCACACCACTCCTCACCACACCAGACCACTCCACACACAACCACTCCCCTCCACACCACTCCACACCACTCCACACCACACCAGTCCCCTCCACACACAACCATTCCCCTCCACACCACTCCACATCACTCCATACCACACCACACCACTCCACAAGATGCACACCACAGCATACTTCCCCACACCACAGCACACCACACTGCACAAACCACTGCACACCACACCACACCACAATTCCACACACCTCACCATTACACACACCACAAAACACCACACTGTATCACACTACACCACACCTCTCCACACCACAGCACACCATCTCACACCACACCATGCCACTCCACAACACACCAAATCACACCACTCCACAAAACAGCACACCACACCACACTTCTCCACACAGCACCACTCCACACCCTTCCACACCACACCACTCCACACCACACCACACCACATAGCACCACACCACACCAGACCACTGGACACCATTCAACATCACACTACACCACACCACACTATTCTATACCACACCACACCACAGCACACTGCTGCACACACCACAGCACACCACTCCACACCATTCCACAACACATCACCTTGCACCAAATCACACCACAACACACCATGTCACACTACACCACACAACACCACACAACAGTAAACCTCCCCCACCACACAACTCCACATGGCACCAGTCCACACAACACCACACCACTACACACCACTCCACCCCACACAACACACCACACCACTCCACACCACACAACAGCACATCTCACCACACTCTCCACAACATACCACTCCACATCATTGCACAACAAACCACACCACACACCTCCGCACTACACTGCTCAACACCACACCACAATGCACCACACTTCACCCCTCCACACAACAGAAGACACAACACCACAGCACACCACACCACAACACTCCACACGAGACCACACCACTCCACAACCCACCAAACCACACCACACTGTTCCACACAACACCAGTCCACACCACTAAACACCACACCACTCCACACCACACCACAGAGTGCCACACCACACCACACTGCAGCACACTACACACCACACAACACCACTCCACACCATTCCACACCACATGAACCACAGAGGAACACTTCATACCACACCACACCACTCCACACTAGTCCACAAGACACCACGCCACACCAAACACCACTCCAAACCATTCCACACCACACCAACTCACAGCATTCCACTTCACATGACACCACACCACTCCACACGAGTCCACATCACTCACAACACACTGCTCCACCCCACACTACATGACGCCACACCACACCACACCACACAAATCCACACCAGTCCACAAGACACCACATGACACCACACCACACTACAGGACACCACAACACACACCTCCACAACATACCAAACCACAACAAACAACAGTTCACACCACTCCACACCACTCCACTCCACACCACACAATGCAACACCACTCCACACCCCTCCAAACCACATGTCAACAGAACATTCCACAACACACCACACCATACAATTCCACACCATGTCACACCACACAACAGCACACCACAAACTTCTCACCACATCATATCATGTCACACCATGCAAAACTACTCCACACCACAATAATCTACACTACACCACAGCACTCCACACCACACCACATCAAACCAGTGCACACCACAGCACACCACTCCATGAAACACCACACCACACCACGCCACACCACTCCACAACACACCACTCCACACCTCCCCACAGAACGGAACACCACATGACACAACAGCACA
>JAQZBX010110867.1:0-10335 GCA_029593785.1 Cabassous unicinctus
TTATCTTTTTGGGATTATTTACACTTTCTTCAGTAAGTTCTCCAAGTGTCTTCTTTATATTCTTAATGTCTTCCTTCACTTCTTTAAGTTGGTCCATAATATTTGTTTGGAAAGCTTCTATTAGTTGTTCAATGATCTGCTTCAGTTCCTGGTTTTTAGTTTGTTCATTGGATTGGTCCATGTTTTCCTGTTTCTCAGTTTGGTTTGTAATTTTTTGTTGCCCTCTAGTCATCATTTTATCTTGATGGATTTATTCATTTGATTAGCTTCTCTCTCTGCTCTAGAGTTTTATTTAGCTGGTAGTTCTGTGTGTGTGTAAAGTTTGCTCTATGATACTTTTTCTTCTTATTTTATTTTCTTGCTTCTTTCTATGTTCCCATACAATAAGCCTCTGTGGCTTGGCTGTGGTCTTTCATTCCACTAGGTTTCCACCAGCAGAACAGGCTGTCCCAGCACATTTTCTGTTCTATTTTAAATAATTTTCTTTCCTCCCTTTTTAGCCCATTGGCATCCTGCTCTTTTCCTATCACTACCCTCTGCTTTCACTTCATCAAGAGTTAGGACAAAATCTGTTTATGGAAACAGTCTTATAATCTATGAATAGTGACAGTCAAATCCTTCACTTTATTCCTGGACTTTCAGCTTTACATGCTTATTAGCCATAACAAAAAAAAAATCCACATTTTACTGATAATTTTAAAAGGAAATGTCTACTATTTCACCATGAAATATAACACAATTGTTTTCCAAGTTAAGGAAATTGTTTTCTATTCTTAGTTTGCTGAGAGTTGTTCCAGAGTTTTTGGACAGCATCATATGCTTTCTTCATGTCTAATGAGACTAACAGGAATTCTTTTTAAATAAATAAGTGCACTGATTTAAATCACTAAATTTTTATTAAGAAAATCTTGCCTGCCTGAAAAAGGTAATTTAATCATGGTGTATGTGTTGTCCTTTGCTGAATTCAGTTTCCCACTATTTGTTTAGGCTTTTGCAACTTGGTTAGTTAGTATGTTTATCATGTAGCTTTTTTCTTTTATCTCCTGTTATTTTGCTATCTGTGTGAAATTAACTTTATAATTGATTTTGAACAAGACTAAACTTCTCTGCTCCTTCCATGTTTGGTTGTCCTGCCTAAAAAAGTGTGTGTGCCAATTACTCTATTTGCTAGAAGATTTTAAATCACTGATAATGTTTGTTAAATGGTTAAAGTCCTTTTCTCAAAATTTACTAGAAAATTTACCATGGCATGCATTAGGGTGCTCAAATCTTATCTCTATTACGTAGACTGTCACTGATTTCATCCTTATCCCAGTTTGATTGGTTATTTCCTGGGGCAAAGTCATGTACTTTATACCTATTATATGCTGCCAGGAAATGAACAATAGACTACCTAAGCACTTTTGTATCTAGAGCTTCATCAAATTCACAATATAAGAATAATATATTACTATAATATTTTTCTAATTTTAATTATTTTCCTTATTTTTGTTTCCATATTTTCCCTACTAGTTTCAAAGGTTTGTTTTTCACACTCAGCCCTTTAATCCAGCTGAAAGGCATTTTTATGTGTGATGTGGTGCAAGTGTCCAGTTTCATCTGTGTATCAGATGAGAACACATCTTCAGCATCATAGGACAAAGAGCAATGGTGGAAGCCATTGAAGTGGTTGAGGTGGTTGGGGTGGTTGGAGCAGTTGGGGTGGCTGTAGTGACTCAGGCTGGCACAGGGGCAGGGTTCTCCCTCAGCCTCTTTGGTGATTCAGGTGGATCAGAAGACCCAGGGTGTCTTCCTCACCACTTGCCAAGGGTCCAGCTAGGCTGGTACTGCCCATCCTGGTTATTACCCACTCATCCCCTTCTGGTTACTTCATGGAAGCAGGAACCTTTGAGGCTCAGGAGACTGACCAGAAACTCTCCATGCTCTAGCCACCAGGCCATCATTGCTTAAGATGAGATCAGGAGGGAGTGGAAGGTGGATCACCCATCAGAGTTCCAGGAGCTCAGGTAGAGGTAGTGAGCTGGTTCACAAAGGTGCCTATGGCTCTGTGCATTCAAAAGAACCTTGAGTTGGAAAATCAGGATGTCCTGGATACCAGAACAAAGGATTTCTACAAAATTTCAGATTCCTTCATTATCATCACTAAAAGTGAGCCACTATCCTCTGCTCACTCTAAAGAGATATTTTGAAAATGATATCAAAACATAATTTCCACATTTAATTTAATAATAATGAATTAGCAAAGTGAAGTTCAACATTAGCAATCATTGCCTGATTGGAGCCCAATTTGGGGGGAAAAAGCCCTAAATAAACTCAAGGGAGTGAAATGAGCCTACCTCTTTTGCCACTGTCCCTACACCAAATTTTCTCCATTCTTACCTCACAAGAGTTTATAAACTGCTTTGTGATCCTTGAGTTATAGTACTAAGCTGATAATTACAGGAGAGATTGTCGTTCAGAGAAGGTCTGAAGTTTTATAACAAATTCTTTGGTGCTCCATTACTACCAATGTACTAGAAATGCCTCTTTAGAGATGACCCTCAAAGCTACCCTATGTGCTATATGGGATTTAGTCTCATTTTTTTTGTTACCACCCCTCACTTGGCATCCAAAATTTTATTATCCATTTTATTCACAATAGAATAATTATTCAAAGCTGTTTTTGTAAAGTCTGTAATTTCAGTCATATGTGATGTCTCTGAAGTTTCTGGATCTTCATGTTTGCTCAGCTGGTGTTTGGCAGAGATATCCTTAAACACCTGGAGGCAAAACAAAAAGTGGGTGAAAGTCCTCACAGGTTTGCTCTTTGGGCCTGTTTTGATGCACTTAAGTCAGTCCTTAAGCCTGCCCTTTACAGCTTGCCACAGTCTTCAAGCCTTGACTGTGCTTAGCCATTGGGAAAGTATAGGGTCTTTTCAGGACTTTTCTGGACATATAGCTTTTTGGCCCTGTTCATATGCATTATTTTTTCTTTGCAAATATAGAGTTTTGAATGCCTTAATTTCCAAAAGAAACTCTCTCTCCAACTTTTCTACCCATGGTTTGGTGATCTATTGTTTGCCTCAATTGTAATCTTTTTCCCCAGGTCGCTGCTGGTTATACAGTTGCCTTACAATGCATGTGAGGAATTGCTGTCACTTTTCTATACTGAATAAGTGTCAAATTAGATATGCACATGCCTTTCCTTTAACCCTCAGACAGGTTAGAAAGAAAACAACAAATTTGAAAATAAGGTCTACATTGCTCCCTCCAGAACCAATGATAAGCTTCCAACATTTGAATGTTGCCTGACATTTTCAAGTCTAATGCTGAGCTGGGGAGGGTGATGGGGGAAGGACAAATAAAAATCCCACAGAATGATTTTTTTCAACTGTCTCTTTTTGTTTAATTCAGACTTTGCTTCATTGCTATAAACTTTGTCTCTTTTCCAGATTTCCTAAAAAGGTGATTCTGATTTTTTGCCTGATTTTTCAGTGTTTCTCATTTAGCTGCGTACTCTGCCCATTCCACTGATGACACTCTGTGAATGTATTTTTAAATACACTGATTTTATTTAAACAATTTTATTGAGATAGAAATCACACACCATACAATTTGTCCAGTAAAGTATACAATTCAGTGGTTTTTAGTATATTCATTGATATGTTCAACCACCCAAACACTGAATTTCAGAACATTTTGAAATCTCATACCCTCTATCACAACAATAATCAACCAATAATGTAATTTCTTCCTTTATATATTTCCCTATTCTAGACTTTTGTATGAATGAAATTATATAGTGTGTGGTCTTTTTGACTGCCTTCTTTCAATTAGCATAATGTTTTCAAGGTTCATCCATTTTGTGGCACTTATCAGTACTTCATTTAAAAATTTTTATAAAGACTTTATTGAAATATAATTTGTATATCATACAAACAACCCATATAAAGTGAATAATTCAGTGTTTTTAGTATGTTTACAGAGTTGTACCACAACCATTACACAATAAATGTTAGAATATTCAATTTATGAGCAAAATATATTCTACTGTGTGGCTATACCACATTTTGTTTATTCAATTTTCCAATGATGGATATTTTTGTTGTTTACACTTCTGAGCTATTATGAAAATTGTTACTATAAACATTAATGTACAAAATTCTGACTAGACATACCTTTTCAGTTATCTTGCATGTATACTGAGGAATGGAATTGCTAGGCCATATGCAAAGTATGTTTAATTATTTAAGGAACTATCACACTGTTTTCAAAACTGACATCAACGTTTTCTTTCCCATGAACAATGTTTGAGAGTTATGATATCTCCACAACCTTATCAATATTTGTTACCTGAATTTTGGCTCTCGCCATCATAGTGGGTATGAAGTAGTATCTCATTGTGCTTTCTATTTTTCAATTTAAAAATATTTATTGATGTATATCATTCATACCTGAATATACATAATACATGTATGGAAAATGTTGTGAACTTACAATACAAACATGCATAACTTCATACTGGATTCACATACATCACCTCACCAACAAAACATAACCTTGTTGTGAAATGTTTGTTACAAATAATGAAAGGGCATCATCAAAAATTACTACTAACTATAGTCCCTATTGTACATTTGTTGTATTTTCTCCCAAACTCAAACTATTTTTAACATCTTGTTTTAGTAGTATATATTTGTTATAGTTCATGAGAGAGCATTTTTATATATTTTTCTTAACCACAGTCCATATTCCACCACAGGATTCACTGTGTCCCATGACTTTTACAATCCCTTCACAGTGCGTAGTCAATAGCTCACGTGTTCATCACAAAGTTGTGCTGTCCTCACCTCTGTCAATTTTAGAAGGATTTCATTACTCCAAAAGGAAAAATTTTATAACCTGTTATATGCCACTCTTTATGACCCTTAGAAATGATATATATTCTTGCCCTTGCTACAAAGATATTACAGTAGTACTGTTACCTATAATCCATAATTTACATTAGTTGTAAATTTTCCGAGTGTCACCATCTTCTTAACACTTAATAAAGGAACAGACTTCTATTTATACCTCTATTTATCCTATTAACCACAATCTTCATCTACCACCAAAATCACTATACTATACAGTCCCTAGATTATATTCTATCTTCCTTTCAATTGACATTTATGTCCCTAGACTACCCCTTTCAGCCACAATCACATTTATAAATAAGCAGTGTGAGGTATACTCACTGTGTGTCACCATCAACTCTATTCATTTCTACACTTTCACAAGAAACCTTATTAAAAATTCTACATAATTGTCAGTTCCCATTCTCAACTCACATGCTATGTCCTACTTACCTATACTCTAGAGTTTACTTCATGAGCTTACTCATCATATTTAGTTCATATTAGTGAGACCATACAATGTTTGTCCTTTTGTATAGACATATTTCTATCAACATAATGTCTGCAGGGTTCATCCATGTTGTCTTATGCATCCCAAAGTAATTTCTTCTTACAGCTGAATAGCATTCCATTGCATGTATATATCACATTTTGTTTGTCCACTTCATCAGTTGATGGAAACTTGCTTTTTCCCCATATTTTAGCAATTGTGAATAATGTTGCTATGAACATCAGTTTGCAAATGTCAGTTCATGTCCTAGCACTCAGTTTTTCTTAATATATTTCTAGTATTGGGATTGCTGGATCATATAGTAGTTTATGTTCAGCTCATTGAGATACAGCAAAACTGCCTTCCACAGAAGCTGTGCCATTCTACAGTCCCACCAAAAGTGAAAGAATCTTCCTATTTCTCCACATCCTCTCCAGCACTTGTAATTTCCTGTTTTTTAAAAATATATCTGCCATTCAATATGGTATGAAATGATACTTCATTTTAGTTTTTAATCTGGATTTCCTTACTAGCTAGTGATGAACATTTTCCATGTTCTTTTTTGGCCACTTGTATTTCCTCTTTGAAAAAATGCCTTTTCAAGATTTTGTCCATATTTTAATTGGTTTGGTTTCCTTTTTATTATGGAGTTCTAAGATCTCTTTCTATAACATGGATATCAAATTCTTATTGGATATGTGGTTTCCCAAAATTTAATGCCATTGAGTAGATGGTCTTTTTATTTTATTGACAAAGTCCTTTGAAGCTTAAAAGTGTTTAGATTTGAGGAGGTCCCATTTATCTGTTTTTTCTTTCATTGCTTTCACTTTTGTTTCAAGGTTTAAGAAACTGCCAACTACCACAAAATGTGAAGATGTTTCCCTACATTTTCTTCTAGGAGTGTTAAGGTTGTAGCTTGTATATTTAGGTCTTTGATGCATCTTGATTTAATTTTTGTATAAATGTGAGGTAGGTTTGTCTTTCTTTCCTTTGAATATGGATATCCAATTCACCCAGCACCATTTGCTGAATTGACTGTTCTGGTCCAGTTGGAAGGGTTTGACAGCCTTGTCAAAATCCTTCCCATAAATGTTAGGACATATGTCTGAACTCTCATTCCAATTCCAATGATCAAGTCTCTTTATGCCAATACCATACTGTTTTTAGTGTAGCTAAGTATTTAAAAGTCAGGAATTGAGCATCCTCCAACCACTTTCTTCTTTACAAAGATATTTTTGGCTCTTTGGGGACACTTACCATTCCCAATAAATTTGGTAATTGGCTCTTCCAATTCTGCAAATAAGTTTTGGGGGATTTTATAGGGATTGCATTGAATCTGCAGATCAATCTAATTGTAGATCAATCAAAATATTGCATTTTCATCGTAGCAATATTTAGTCTTCCAATTCATAAACACAGAATGTCCTTCCATTTGTCTTCTTTGGTTTCTTTTAGCAGTGTTTTGTTGTTTTCTAAATACAACTACTTTATGTCCTTGGTTTAGGTTAATTCTAAATATATGATTCTTTTAGTTGCCATTGAAAATGGGATGTTTATCCTGAATTCATAGAAACACTACTGAATTTTGCATATTAAACATCTATCCTGCTAATTTGCTGAAATTTTTTATTAACTCTAGTATTTTTATTGTGGAATTTTCAGGAGTTTCTTGGTATAGGATCATGTCATAAGTGAATAGTGAAAGTTTTACTTCTTCTTTTCCTATTTGGGTACATTTTATTTTTTTCTTTACTAACTGCTCTAGCTAGAATTTCTATGAGATATTGAATAACAGTGGTGACAGTGTACCTGATCTCAGGGAAAAAGCTTTCAATCTTCACCATTGAGTACAATTTTAGCTGTGGGATTTTCATATATAGACTTTATCATGTTGAGAAAGTTTTATTCTATACCATTCTTTTGGAATGTTTTTATCAAGATATTTGTTGGATTGTGTCAAATTCCTTTCCTTCATCAATTGAGATAATCATGTGGTGTTTCTTCTTTGATTTAGTAATTGCATATTACATTGATTGATTTCTTTGTGTTTAACCCTCTTTCCATACCTGGAGTAAAACCCCCTGGATCATCATGTAGAAGTCTATTAATGTGCTGTTGGATTTGTTTAGCTAGTATTTTGTTGAGGATTTGTAATCTATATTCATTAGCGTTATTGATTTCTAAGTTTTTCTTATGGTATCTTTATATGGTTTGGGGATTAGAGTGATGCTGGCTTCATAGAATGAGACTGGTGGTGTTCCCTCCTGTTCAATTTTTGCCAGAGTTTAAAGATTCCTATTAATTATTTGAATTATTGATAGAAGTTACCTGTGAAGCTATCTGGTTCTATGCTTTTCATTTCTTGGATGTTTTTGATGACTGTATCCATCTCTTTACTTGTGATTTGTAGGTTGAGGTCTTTTATTTTTTACAGGTTTGGGGTAGGTTGTATGTGTTTCTAGGAACCTGTCCATTTCATCTACATTTTCTAGTTTCTTGATATACAGTTATTCATAGTATCCTCTTATGATCCTTTGTATTTCTATTGTATCAGTAGTAATGGCCCTCATTTATGATTTTCTTCATTCTTCTCTCTTTTTATGTCAGTCTAGCTAAGGATTTGTTGATGTTGTTGATTTTCTCATAGAACCAACTTATGGATTTGTTGATCCTGTCAAATTTTTTTCTGTTCTCAATTCAATTTATTTCTGCTCTGATCATTCTTATTTCTTTCCTTCTGCTTGCTTTGGAATTAATTTGTTGTTTTTTTCTAGTTACTCCAGGTGTTCAAGTAGGTGTTTTATTTTGGCTCTTTCTTCTTTTTTTAATGTAAGCATTAAGGCTATAAATTTCCCTCTCAGCACTGCCTTCTCTGCATCCCATTGGTTTTGACTTGTGTTCTTGTTTTCATTTGACTCATGATATTTACTGCTTCTCCTGCAATTTCCTCTTTGACCCACTGATTGTTTAAAAGTGTGTTGTTATCCTTAAATATTTGTGAGATTTCCATTTCTTTACCTATTATTGATTTCAAGTTTTCATTCCATGGTGATCAGAGATAGCGCTTTTTATGATTTCAGTCTTTTTAAATTTATTGAGACTTGATTTGTTACCCAATATATGGTCTTGTCTGGAAAATGATCCATAAGCACTTGAGAAGAATGTATATCCTACTGTTTTGGGGTGTATTGTTCTAAACGTGTCTGTAAGTTCTACTTCATTTATCATATTAAGTTTCTCTTTTTCCTCATTGATCCTCTATCCAGATATTCTATCCAACATGATAGTGTTGTATCGAAGTCTCCAATATTTATCGAAGAGACATCTATTTCTCCTTTCATTTTGCCAGTGTTTGCCTCATATATTTTGGGGCAACTTTGTTAGGTGCATAAATATTTATCATTGTTATTTCATATTGGTGAATTGCTCTCTTTATTGGTACATAATGTCCTTCTGCTTCTCTTATTGCAGTTTTGCATTTAAAGTTCTATTTTGTCTAATATTAGTGTAGCTACTCCAGTACTTTTTTGATTTCTCTTTGTGTGGACTGTCTTTTTCCAACCTTTCACTTTCAGCATATTTGTGTCTTTGTGTGTAATATATGTCTCTTATAGAAAGCATAAACATGGTGATTTTAAAAAATACATTCTGCAGTCTTTGTCTTTTAATTAGGGTGTTCAATCAATTAACATTTAACACTATTACTTTAAAGGCATTACTTAAATCATCCATTATTTGTTTTAGCATTCCATTGTCCTATCTTACTATTATGTCTTTTTTTATTATTATTTTAGTTATCTTTACCTCTAATCTTCATTTCTATGCTCTTCCTATCCGCTTTCTCTTGTCTTTCCTTTCAAGTTGTACCACTCGCTTTATCTCTTGTATATCACTCTCTTGGTTGTAGGCCAATTCAGATTTATTCTATTTGGGGTGTGGTGTGCTTCTTGGATATTGATATTTATGTCTTTCATAAGGGTTGGGACATTTTTGGCCATCAATCACCCCTGCATCTACTGCTTGTGGTTGAGATAGCACAAATGCTGCTGGTTTTTTGGTGGCTTGGGTGGGTTTAAACCTCAGCAGTGCTCAGAATTGAAATCCAGGTAGCCAAATTTGCTAATTAACAGCCATATTTGGTGCCAGGCCACATTCCCTCCCCGGCTTCTGGAAAACGGAACTTTTGCTCCATCCAGGAAGTGAGTCTCAACGTGGCCTGGCTGACCAGTGGGGGGGTGTGAAACTGTCTGTGCAATATGGAAGAATCTACTCATGAATCTTCACCACAGATTATCAGTCTCCTTTCTTGTTCTTCCCTGGAGGCTGTACTATGTTATTCTATTCTCTAGAGTAAGCCAAGCAGTTGTTTTGGACAGATCCTGACTATTAGCTGCCTGTGGGATGAGCTGATTGTTGGAGCAACCTACACCATTACCATCTTGGATCTCTCCCACTCATTGTGGTTTGGGTTTTAATTTCCACAATGACTAATATTTGAACATATTTTCATGTGCTTATTGACCATTGTCTATTCAGATCTTTTACCCTTTTTTAAATTGGGTTACTTGTCTTTATATTATTGAGTTTTATGTGTTCTTTACATATTCTAGACATAATCCCATTCTTTGGGTTATCTTTTCACTTTCTTGATGTTGTTCTTTGAAACCCAAATGTTTTAATTTTGATGAATTATCTTTTATTTATTTTATTTTGTTTCTCATTGTTTTGTTGGCCTATCTAAAAATATTTAGCAAAATCAAAAGTCCTGAGTACGTACATCAATTTCTTTTTCAAACCTTTTATATTGTTTTTTTTCTTCATGTAGCTCTTTTATGCATTTGAGTTATTTCTTTTGCATGTAGGCATCAAGTTGATCTAACATCATTTGTGAAAGCATTGTCTTTTCCTTAATGAAGAGTTTTGGCTCTTCTTTTAAAAAATCTCTTGCCCATAATTTAGAAGTTTATATCT
>JAQZBX010110868.1:0-10335 GCA_029593785.1 Cabassous unicinctus
ACCTTAAATATCTGAGTACTCTGGTAAACATCTGTCATTGTGCCAACGCCAGTGAAAACTGTAGGCACCTTTTGCAAAGTCCAAGCTTGTGGCCAATATCGTTTAGCAATGATAGAGACATCAGCCCCGGTATCCACCAATCCTAAAAATATTTTTCTATTTATTTTTATGGTAACTTCAGGCCTTTCATCCCCAATTGGTGTTTGCCAAAAAATTTCATGCCCGATGGAACCAAATTCCTCTGCACGTTTTATAGGAGGTTTACGATACGGCAACAAAAGAAGTTGAGCTATGCTATCTCTTACTTCAATTTGATACGGAGTTAAAGTTTGTACCAATAAACAAATTTTTCCATCAAAATTGGAGTTAATGATCCCGGTTTGCACTAAAACACCTTGGGTTGTAAAACTGCTATGGCCAATAATGAAACCTACTATGTTTTCTGGGATAGGCCCTTTAATTCCTGTCATTTTTTTGTATACCCAGTGAAGGCATAATAAACTTAGTTTCAGCTGAGGGAAGATCGACAGCTGCACTGCCTTTGGTAACTGCCTTCAGTTCACAGGCCGGAGTGAGCTGCTCCGTTGCTGACTAGGTAAATTTGAACTAGGTTGGGAAATGTTCTCATATTGTTTGTCTGAGGGCCTTGAGCGAGGCCCGCTAATAGGCAGGGCTGTGACTGGGTAGAATTGGGGGCATAGGGCGGTGGCTGGAATGGAGGAAGGTTGATAGGGGTGCTCGGTTTGCTATCAGTCAGGTCCTTTTTACGCTGATTGGGCAATGCGTTAACCTGACTGATAGGGGTGTCTGGCTTCTCTTCACAGAGCTCCTTATTTAAAAGTTCTCTGGAAATGTTGATAAGAGGTTTATCGGAAACTTCAAGCATAGCAATAACTACAGAGTTGCATTAGAAGTGGGACAGGAACAGGAGTGCTCTTTAAGAGCTTCTTCCCCTTCCCTGCAGAGTTTTTGAATATCAGGGGCAGAAGAATGGACTTTTAGAATCTCATTAATGAGATTCCAGTATGTGAAAGTGGTGACAGGGACCCTTTCAGGACCAAAGGTTCAGCAATAGTCCTTTAGGGCATCTCCTATTCTTGCCCACCTCCTCTCATCTATGGTTCCCTCTTGGGGGAACCAGGGACAAACTTCTTTTAGAAACTCAAAAAACCTTAACAATTGTTTCACTTTCACCTTTACTCCTCGTGTCTTTAAAGCATCTGTGAGACCCTCTACAAATGACTCATGCTGACTAATTGCTTGTCCCATAATCGCTGACCACTTATGGAGGTCCGATTGCGAGGCAGGTTCCCTCGCAGCGTCCTCAAAACTCGAAGGTCCGTCGCAGCATCCTCAAAATTTCTAATGTCTCAGCCGGCTTCTTCATCAGTGTTCCTCACTGGATCCCTCGTGTTCAGGTCCATGTTCAGGTCCCTGTTCGGGCGCCACTTGACCCGGCCCGTGGGTCAGTCGAACCGGAAACTGAAAGAGGGAGTGGGAATTGGGGGGACAAGAGACACGAAGAATGACAGCAAGACAGGATTCTGATCAAGCTGAACAGTTTATTGAAAAGGCAGGGTATATATACTCTGAAGGAGGAGGGTGAGGATTGGTGGACGTCAGCAAGTTGCTAGGTAACAAACTACAGCCTGGTCAGCAGATTTACAAGAAAAGATGTAGCGAGTACGGGGAGATAAAAACTTAGTGCAGGACATGCGCAATGACATTTGGCCAAACGCCAGCTCTAAGAATGGCCATGATAAAGCAGATGCCGAGGGCAGCTTCCCACACTGTATGCCACTTTGAACCACTGCCTAGTGTCATCTTCTTGAGGAACTCCCTTTAGCATTGCTGGTAGGGCACATCTAATGGTGACGAACTCCTTCAGCTTTTGTTTATATGAAAATGTCTTAATCCCTCTCTCATTTTTAAGGAGAATATCACTTTATATGACATTCTTGGCTGGCTCTTGTTTTCTTTCAACACTTTAAATATTTCTACCCTCTACCTTCTTGTCTCTGTTTTCTGTTGAGAAATTGGCATTCAATCTAATTGGGATTCCTTTATGTATAACACTTTGATATTCTCCTGCAGATTACATAAGTCTCTCATTGTTCTTTAATTTGATCGTGTGATAAATATATGAAGGGTTGCATTGTTCTTCAAGTTTATCTGGTTTGGTGGTCTTTGAGCTTCTTTGTGCATATTTGTATCCCTTGCTAATTGTGAGGAATCTCTGTCACCATTTCTTTGATTACTCATTCTATTTGTTTACCTCTTTCTTCTCATTCTGTTACTCCCATAATGATTATATTAGTGTGCTTGATGGTGCCCCAAAGGTGTCCTAGGCTATTTATGCTTTTTCTATTTCTGTATTCCTTGTGCTCTTCATCCTTTCTCATTTCAAGTGTCTTGTCTTCAATTTCACTGATTCTTTCTTCTTACAGCACCAATCTGCTCTGAAGGCTTCCAAGACATTTTTCATTTCAGTTATTGTAGTCTTCAACTCCAGTAGTTCTGTTTGCTCCCTTTTTAAAATTTATAGCTAATTACATAGAATCTTATGTTTCTCATCCATTGTTTTTCTGAAATCCTTAACTTCTTTTTCTCCTGTATTTTTCATCATATCTTCAAGCATTTTTAAGTCATTTTTTGAGACTTTGTCCAGTCTCATCTTCCTCATTGGTGTTTTCTGGAATTTTTATCCTCTTCTCTGTGATGGATCATTTCCTGTTTCTTTGTCCTGTACTCTTGTGGAACACTGTATATGTTAATATTTTAAAATGCTAATTCTGAGATTTATTACCAGAAATATCTATTTCTTGGTTTTGTAATCAGCTGGGAAAGAGACAAAGATTTTCTTTATATTCAGGTCCCTGGTCAGGATGGGCTCCCTAAAGGGAATGATGTATAATTGCTTTCCCTGTCTTTCTTTCCTTCTGTCTTTCCCTGGGCTTCTGCTTGTTAGTTGTTTTGGAGCTCCCCTGTTTACATGATTTTGGTTGTCCTCTCTGTTTGACATATCACACACATATCAGATGTATGGTTACCAAATATTTTCTCATAGTGTGCAGGCTGCCTTTTAACTTTCTTGACAAACTCATTTGAGGAGAGAAATTTTTAATTTTGAGGAGGTCACATTTATCTATATTTTCTTTTTCTGTTCATGCGTTGGGTGTAAAGTTTGTGAAAGCATTTCCTAATACTATATCCTGTAGATTTTCCCTACATTATCTTCCAGATGTTTATGATCTTAGCTCTTATGTTTAGATCTTAAGTCCATCTTGAGTTAATTTTTGTATAAGATGTGAGATGGTGTTCCTCTGTCATTCTCTTGCCTATGGATATCCAGTTCTCCAAGCACCATTTGTTGAAGAGGCCATTTTCTCCCAGTTGAGTGGGCTTGGTGACTTTAATGAATATCAGTTGACTGTATATGTGAGGATCTATATCAGAACCTTCGATTCAGTTCCGTTGGTCAGTACGTCTATCCTTGTGCCAATGCCAAGCAATTTGAAAACTGTAGCCTTGCATTATGTTTTATAGTCAGATAGTGTGATTACTCCAATTTCATTTTTCTTTTTCAATATGTCTTTCATTATTCAGGGTCCCTTGCCCTTCAAAATAAATTTCATAGTTAGCTTTTCCAATTCAGTAAAAAATGTGATTTTTGGGGGGATTGAATTATGTCTGTAGATCAGTTTAGGTAGGATAGACATATTAATGACCTTTAGTCTTCCTATCCATGAACAGAGAATATTCTTCCATTTGCTTAGTTATTCTTTGATTTCCCTTTACAGTGTTGTGTAGTTTTCTGAGTAAAAGTCATTTACATTATTAGTTAAATTTATGTTTAGGTATTTGATTATTTTTCTTGCTATTGTAAATGGGATGTTTTCTTGATTTCCTCCCCAGTTTGCTTGTTATTGGTGTACAGAAATGCTACTGATTTTTGCACATTGATCTTTTAACCTGCTAATTTTTTGAACTTATGTAGAAGTTCTAGAAGTTTAGCTTAGATTTCTCAGGGCTTTCTATGTATAGGATCATGACTTCTGCATATAGTGAAACTTTTAATTCTTCCTTTTGAATTTGGATACTTTTTATATATTGTTTCTTGCCTAAAATGCTCAATTAAGTACTTCTCACACAATGTTAAATAATAGTGGTGACAGTGTGCAACCTTGTCTTGTTTCAGATGTTAGAGGAAATGCTTTAGGATTTTACAATGAAACATGATGTTAGCTGTGGGTTTTTCTTATATAACTTTTATTATGTTATATATATATGTTCTAGAAGCTTAGCTCTAGATTTCTCAGTGCTTTCTATGTATAGGATCATGTCATCTGCAAATAGTGAAATTTTTACTTCTTCCTTTCCAATTTGAATACCTTTTATATTTTTTTATTGCCTAAGTGCTCAATAAAGTACTTCTCACACAATGTTGAAAAATTGCAGTGAAATTGGGCATCCTTGTCTTGTTCCAGATCTTACAGGGAAAGTTTTTAGGATTTCACAATAAATATGATGTTAGCTGTGGGTTTTTCTTACATAATTTTTATTATGTTGTAAAAGTTTCTTTCTATACCTATCTTTGGAAGCATTTTTTTATCATGATAGGGTGCTGTATTTTGTCAAATGCTTTTTCTGCAACAATAAAGATCATCATGTGATTTTTTCTCTTTATGTGGTGTATTACATTGATTGATTTTCTTATGATTAACCATCACTGCATACTAGGTATGAAACCCACTTGGTCATGGTGTATAATTTTTTTGATGTGTTGTTGAATACAATTAGCAAATATGTTGTTGAGTATTTTAGCATCTTGGTTAATTAGATTTATTGGTCTATAGTTTCCTTTCTTGTGGCATCTTTGTTTGGCTTTGGAATTAAGGTGATGTTGGCATCATAGAATGATTTGGGAAATGTTCCATCTGCTTCTATTTTTTGGAAGAGTTCAAGCATGATTGGTGTTATTTCATTCTGGAATAATTGATAGAATTCAAATGTGAAGACATCTGGTCCTTGACTCATCATAGTTGGGAGGTTTTTGATGACTAATTCAGTCTCCTTACTTATGATTGGTCTGTTGAATTCATCAATTTCTTATTTCATCAATTAGGCTGCTTGTGTGTTTCTAGGAATTTGTCCATTTACTTTAAAATTTCCCTCTTGTTGCCATACAATTTTTCAAAGTATCCTCTTATGATACTCCTTATTTCTGTGGGCTCAGTGTTGATATCCCCTTCTTTCATCAATTAGGCTGCCTGTGTGTTTCTAGGAATTTGTCCATTTACTTTAAAATTTCCCTCTTTTTGCCATACAATTTTTCAAAGTATCCTCTTATGATACTCCTTATTTCTGTGGGCTCAGTGTTGATATCCCCTTCCTCATTTCTTATGTTATATATTTCCATATTCTCGCTATCTTTTTTTTTTGGTAATCTAGCTAAGGTTTTGTCAATTTCACTGATCTTCTTCAGAATCATATTTCAGTTTTGTTTATTTTTTTTGGTGCTTTCTTATTTTTTATTTCATTTAGTTCTGCTCTAATCTTTGTTATTACCTTCTTAGTACATGTTTTGGTGTTAGTTTGCTGTTTTTTTTTTAAACTAATTCCTCTAGGTGTGTAGTTAGGTATTTGATTTTAGCTCTTTCTTCTTTTATAATATTGACATTTATGGCTATGAGTTTCCATCTGAGTACAGCTTTTGCTGCATCCCATAGGTTTTGATACATTGTATTGTGGTTTTCATTCATTTCAAGGTCATTACTGATTTCTTTTGTAATTTTCTCCTTTACCCACTGTTTGTCTAAGAGTGTGTTGTTTAACTTCCATACCATTCTGCCTAATATAGTTCTCTGCCCCTTACAGATTTCCAGCTTCATACCATTGTAGTCAGAGTAATTACTTTGCATAGTTTCAATCTTTCTGAATTCATTGGGTGTTGTTACATGGGCTAGCATGTGGTCTATTCTGGAGATTGATCCATGTGCCCTTGAGAAGAGTGTATCCTGTTGTATTTGGTTATTATGTTCTGTATGTAATATGTCTGTTAGGTCTACATCCTCTTATGTATTACTCAAGGTCTTTATTTCTGTATTCATACTCTGTCAAGATGTTCTGGCTAATGGTGATAATGTTGTGTTAATGTACCACATTAAAATATTAGAGACATCTATTTCTCCACTTAGTTTTTTTTTCAATGTTCACCTCATGTATTTTGAGGCACCCTGGTTAAGTGCATAAATGATTTTGATTGTTCTTTCTTCTTTACAGATTACCATTTTATTAATATATAGTGGCCTACTGTATCTCTTATAATAGTTTTGCCTTTAAAGTCTGTTTTGTCCAATATTAGTATAGTTATTCCTGCCCACCTTAGTTATTGTTTGCAAGTAAAATTTTTTTCCAACCATTCACTTTCTAACTCCTTGCATTCCTGGGTCAAAGGTGAGTTTCATGTAGACATAATATAGATGGGTAATATTTCCTTATCCATTCTCCCAATCTATGTCTCTTGATTGGTGAGTTTAATCCATTAATATTTCACATAATTATTGTCAGGGAATTAATTACACTAGCCATATTTTCTTTAGGTTCATGTACACTGTATATGGTTTTAATTTCTTTTTATCTTTTTAGTTTTTCTTACACTCTCCTCCAACACTCTCTCTCCTTTTCCTTTCAAGTTGCAGAATGCCCTTTAGTATTTCATGAAGGGCAGGTTTCATACAGGAAAACTCTTAATTTCTGCTTATCTGTGAATATTTTGAGTTCTCCTTCATTTTTGAAAGCCTGCTTTAATGAATAAAGAATTTTTTGCTGGAAGTTTTTTCTTTTGGCACCTTAAATATTTCATACCACTGCCTTCTTGCCTTCATTTTTCCAGATAAGAAGTTAGCACTTAACCTCACTGAGCTTCCATTCTATGTGATGGATCTCTTTTTCCTTTGTCTTTAACATTGGACAATTTGACAAGTTTATGTCTTAGAGTAAACTTGTTTGGCTTTATACTGCTTGGGTTGTGCTGCATTTCCTGGAAATGTATATCTATGTCCTTCAATAGAGTTGGGAAATTTTCAGCCATTATTTCCTCCAACACTCCTTCTGTCCCCTTTCCCTTCACTTTTCCCTCTGGGATGCCTATAATGCATAAGTTTGTGAATTTTGTGTTGTCACTCAAATTCTTTAGTCACCGTTGGATTTTTTCTATCTTTTTATCTATCTATTCTACTATCTGTCTGATTTCAGATACACTATCTTCCATATCACTGATTCCTTCCTCTGCCTGTTCAAATCTGCTGTTATGTGCTTCCAGTGTATTTTTTATTTCTTGCATTGTGTCATTCCTCACCATCATATCTGTTATGTTGTTATGTAGGTTACAATTTCTTCATTATGTTCTCCCAATAACTTCTTAATATCCTTAATCACTTCCTTTACTTCTTTAAGTTGATTCCTGATATATGTTTGGACATCTCTGATTGGTTGTTCCATGTTCTGCATCTCCTCCTGTTTTTTTAGTTTGTTCACTGGACTGACCCTTGTCTTCCCATTTCTTAATATGACTTGCATTTTTTGTTGATATCTGGGCATCAGTTTATCTTGATTGGATTATTAAGTTGATTATCTTCTCTCTTTACTCTAAGATATTATTTTGCTATTGTTTTTGTGTGTGCTGTAAGGTTTTCCTTTGACACCCCATTCCTCTTATTCTGTTACCTTGCTGTTGTTTATTTTACCTTGAAAAAGAAGTTTAGGATCAGAGAAAAGGAAAGAGATAAGAAGAGAAATAATAATAATAGTAGTAGTAATAATAATAATAATAATAAAAGATAGAAGAGGAACCTTACAAGATTTAGGTAAAGAAATAATTAACATGAGTAAAAAGTACAGAAGAATAAAAATAAAAAGGTGGAATAGGAACAATGAAATTAGAAAGAAAATAGAGAAAAATATACAGAATGAATTAAAAGGCCAGAATAATGAGAAGAGAGGAAGAGAAAAAATTAAAAGAGACATAAAAGTAAGAAAATAAGGAAAACCCAAAAAAAAGAGTGAGAGAGAAATAAAAAGAAGAAAAAGTGAAGGCCAAACAAAAAGCTGTGGAAATAAAGACCAACAATGGAAAACAGAAGATAGAAGAATGAAGGGAATAGCATAGGTAGAAAAAGTTGGTATAAGAAAAAAAGAGAAACAAAGAAATGGGAAACAAAAAACTAGAAACAAGACAGCAGCATCTACTAAAAATTTTTAAAAATGAAAAAGAGAGAAAAAAAAATTTTTTAAAAGAAAAAAAGAACAAGGAAAAACAGCCTTCCTTCTTAGTCCACTAAGGAGCTTCTCATGCTATTGATGTTCATCAATCAATCAATCATCATGCCTGTATTCCAGGAAAACTTCCTTTAACCCATTATGTAGGTGAAGTCCTATTTCCCCTTGATAGTCAAGATCAACCCCCTCAGCCAGTACAGTAATTCCCTTCTTTGCCTGTTGATTCAGAGGCATGTGGAGCCCAAAGTGGTAGGTGGTGGTATTAATTTCCAGTTCAATGGAATAATTTTTGTGTTTTCTGGTGGAAGCAGTCTTCTTTGGAACTGAGAATTGTACACCAGTAGAACTTAAGGTTGAAGGAAAAGGAACAAAAATTTTCCTAGTGGAACACTAGAAATAGTGAGAGACACCTCTCCCATTTCCACCCCTTGATTCCAGGAACCATGAATCCTGGCTATGGGAGAAAAAACACCTTAGAGTGGATGCTGATTTAGAGCACACACAGCCTCATAGATAACATTGCCCCAGTCCAGCAAGGTATTGTCATCTAGGTGGCACTGTAATTATGGCCCAGTAGCTTGCAAGAGGCTTTTTCTCAAAAGAAGAGTAGTTACCTTCAGTGGATGGCAAGGCTTTCTCCAAAATCCTAAGAGTCTGTGTTGTGATTCTCCTATAGGGGCATGTCAAAGGTCCAGACAACATCTCTATTTGCCACTGACTCTTCCAGCACCTTTGGATCTGCTGTATCATATGGCCCAATTTCTAGTGCAGCTTGCAGAGCAGCCTGGACCTGTTGCAGAACCTCCTATTTATCCAGTTCCTAATCAAACTAGCAGGTTTTCTAGTCACTCAGTAAATAGGCTGGAGTAACATGCCCAAATGCAGAATGTGTTGTCTTCAAAATCCAAAAGAACCAACTAAGAGTTCTGCATCTTTTTTGGTCAAAGGAGGGGCCAGATGAAACAGCTTATCCTTCACTTTAGAAGGTATAACTTAATATTCCCCACGCCTCTGGACACCTAGAAATTACACCAAGGTAGAAGTTCCCTGTATTTTTGTTGGATTTATATCCCATCCCCTCTCACGCAAATGTCTTGCAAATAAGTCTAGAGTCTTTGCTACCTCTTGCTCACTAGGCCCTAGCAACAATATATTAACAATATAATGGAACAGTGTGATGTCTTGTGATAGAGAGAAATGAACAAGGTCCCTGCAGACAATATTATGACATAAGGTTGCAAAGTTGATATACCCCTGAGGTAAGACAGTGCCAGCCCACATCATAGTACCTTTGATTCCACAAAACTCTGTTCAGGTGTTGAAAACACTCTCACCCAGACCTTTGC
Organism: Cabassous unicinctus; assembly: GCA_029593785.1. Taxonomy (NCBI): domain Eukaryota; kingdom Metazoa; phylum Chordata; class Mammalia; order Cingulata; family Chlamyphoridae; genus Cabassous; species Cabassous unicinctus. The sequence continues at coordinate 9,627 of JAQZBX010110868.1, forward strand.
CTCTTATAATCATGGAAGTATAGGAATCCAGGGGTAAATTTTTGCATATTTCCTTTGCCACTCACACCATGGTCTGTTAGTGGCCTCTTGATTAATGTAAAAGGAGTCATTAGTAACCTTGAGTCCAATTAGAGTAGAGAGCCAATTGCAAAACTTCCAGAGCTACTACAGAATTCCCATGTTTAAGATTCTGCTTCTCAAGAACCCCAGTTCTGGTACCAAGCTGTATTAGTCAGGATTCTCTAGGGAAACAGAATTGAGAGGAGATATCTATAAATAGTATGAAATTTTATACAATTCTCTCATGTGACTGAGGGGATGCACACGTTCAAATTCCACAGGCAGGCTGCAAACCTGGTGCTGTGGTGAAGGTCCTTGATGAGTTCCAAGGAGAAGGTGGCTTTTCAAAGTCAAGCTGGAAAATTCTCTTTGAATGCTGAAACCACATACCCTTTTAAAGTATTCAACTGATTGGATAAAACATCATTCATTGGTGATGGCAATCTCTTTGGTTGATTATAAATGTAATCAGGCATTTATGCAGTCAACTCATTGATGATTAAAGTCCATAAATGTCCTTGTATTATAATTAGCCCAGCGTTTTGTTGTCCCAAGAAGTTTTCCTTTCAACTCACAACTTGGCTAGGTATTTGGTGCAAGAAGCCTACTTTTGGCCTCTTTCAACTTTCAACATGCCTTCATCAATAAA
>JAQZBX010110869.1:0-10334 GCA_029593785.1 Cabassous unicinctus
TTATGTGATTCCAGTGTCTTTTTCATTCCTTCCATTGTGCCTATCATCACAATCAGATCTGTTACTTTTTAATCTATGTTTATGATTTCTTCTCTATGTTCCACTAATCTCTTCTTAATACCCTTTATTTCTTCCTTCACTTAATTAAATTGATTCATGATTTTTGTTTGGACTTCCTTGATTAGTTGCATCACATTCTGAATCTCCTCTTGTTTTTCAGTTTGTTCATTATACTGGGCCATATCTTCCTGTTTCTTGGTATGGCTTGTAATTTTTTTGCTGGTGTCTAGTCATCTGTTTATCTTAATGGTCTTATTCACTTGGTTAGCTTCTCTTTCTAGTCTAGTATTTTATTTCACTTTGTTTCATGTTATGGGTCCTCCTTGACACTTGGTTCCACTTATTCTATATCTTCCCACAGTTTTTCAAGGAGGAATGCAGTTTGCTGTTTTCTATTCTGCCATCTTGGATCTTCTTATTATATTTTTACTACCTTACTATACATCCCAAAATAGCTAATATTTTGGCTCTAAATTTTATAACTGTAATTATATTATATGGATTCTAATATATATTAGATCCTTTATTTTAATGATATCTTTAAGAGGTATCTGTGCAATTATATCTATATGCAATTTGTTCCTTTTCATTACACTATTGTGATCCACAATATGAATAACCCACAATTTATTTATTAATTATACTCTTGATAAACATTTAGTTTGTTTCAATATTTTATGTATTAAGAGCAGAGTCTCCTCTGAAAATTCTTATATCCTTGTAAAAGTACAGTTTTTAAACAACACTTTCTGTGTTCTATAATTCCAGAAGTGGAAGTATTGAGTCATAGAATACCTTTATCTTAAGCATCACTAACAAATGCCTATATATTTGTGGTGTGACTACATGAATTTATTCTCCCATCAGTCTAATGTAAAAATTATTGTTGCTCCACAATCAGTTAATTATCAATGGAATTATGAGTGTTTCTGAATTCTCTATTCTATTAGTTGTATCTGTCTATCCTTTCATCAGAATCATGCTAAATATAATAGCTTGATAATATACTTAACTCTTGGTAGGAAAAAATCCTACTGCATTCTATTTCAAGAAGGTACCACATTTTTTTTTTTGCAATTTGAAGTTAAAAATAAATAGAATCATCACATTCTAGAAAATAACTTGGTTGGCATTTAATTCTGAATATTTATGTATTTATAAAATCTTTAGAATAGTGTGTTTTCCAATATTTGAACATAATATGTTTTTCATTATATTTAGATGTTATTTAATTTCTCACTAAAAAATAATAACATAAAAAAGAAAAACAAATAATTTCTTATTAAAAATCCTCCATGTTTATCTTGTACTATCCATGTCTAAGCTGTAGATTTATTTAATTTGCCAAAGACCCGTGATTCTTTTAGTGGATAATGGTACTTAGAAACAAAGGTCTTGATTCATGCAATCTTTGCTCCTATGCCATCTTTGTAGACAAAGCTAGGGAATATGTCTGTAAATATTTACACAAATTTACATATCTAGATCTCTATACCTACCTGGCTATAGAAACTTAGAGGTTCACAATGATATCTCCAATTCCAATCCAAAATTGCATATAATTCATTCTTGTTTCTCCCTTAAAACATTTGTAATTCCCTTCCCAAACAGGGATACATTTATTTGTTTGATGAAACACCCTGAAGTTCACTTGTGCCTGAAGTTCACACTGCACAAGTGTTCCCTGCTCTGCAACAAGATTCTGGCATCCTGCATCAGGCTTTTTCCCTGAAACAGAAATAGTACTCAGCCTGTTCATACTGTATTCCCTCACAAAGAGAAGGTGCTTCCACTGTTTCTTACATTCAGACATCCTCCCCTCTACCTTCACCTTTCCCTCCATACACAAGGCATTAACGATTTTCCTACCTTACTTGGCTTGAAACCTGCTCTGGGCCTCTGTGATCTTATACCTACTGATGCCCACCTTGCTTTACCACAACTAAATGGATTCTAAGTCAAATTGTTCAGGAAGGCAAAAGAAGAAAAAGGAAGGAAAGAGAAAGGGAAAGGGAAGGGGAAGAGTAAGATCAAGGCATTACAAACAAATGGATTTTTAGTGACTGTGTTGATAAATGAAAAAAGGCATATTAAAACTTTATAAAAACACAACCTCCCAGACCAAGTAAATTACTGATACCACAGAAGTCAGGGCTTATTGAGGAGAAAAAACTGGTATTAAAAACCCAAGAAGAAATGTCCCTCAAAAGATTGTGAGAAGCTAGATGTAGGTTCTATGTAATGTTCAGAAGGTGAGCCAGAAAACTCGCTCCTAAATCTACAAAAATCTAAGGGTCTATGCTCTCTCTTAAATGGTGAGTGTGGAAAAAATCTCAATGTTTGCTGCTCAGAGAACTAAAAAGAAAAAATATTTATTTTTGTCTAAGAATTTGGAATAGCAACTATTGTTTTAAAGAGATGATGGCTTTAAATACTACATTACAGGTGTACTTCCTTTTAATGGGCTTCACTTTATTGTGCTTTGTAGGTATTGCATTTTTTTGCAAATTCAATGTGTGTGGCAACCCTGCATCAAGCAAATTATTCGTGCCATTTTTCCAACAGCATGAGCTTACTTCATGTCTCTGTGTCACATTTTAATTAAGGTATATAATTTATTTTTTTAGGCATAATGCTATTGTACTCTTCACAGATTATGTATAGTGTAAACAACTTTTATATCCACTGGGAAAACAAACATTTTGAGTGTTTTGCTTTACTGCAATATTCACTTTATTGCAGTGGTGGTCTGGAATTGTACCAACAATATCTCTGAAGTATGCTTGTATGCCCAAACACAGCTTTGGGGAGCAGACCAGCTGGCTTGAAGTTGCACCAAACTGAGGGGAGAGGCAAATCTGATGAGAAAGCCTGATTTACCTAACAGCCATGTGATATGGTGGCTTGGCTCAGGAGGGGGCAGAGTCAGCCAATTTTATCATTCTGAGCTGACAAGTATCAGATACAGCTCCACTGGAGAGGCCAGGCAGTGGGAAGAGTTTGATAAGTTTCCACGAGCCTATTTAGGGTCCCCTAGATGGAGGCAGTAGTCTAGAAGAGGCCTTCTTTTGGGTCCCTTATTTCTCCAAAAAAAAAAATTTTTTTTTGCTTAGTTTAGTTGCTAAAATGTGCCTCAAAACCTGCAGATAGAACCAAGCAGGGTAACTGATTGATGAACACAAGTAGGCTGAGAGACTCCACAAAGGCCCAAGAAGGAACACTTTTCTTCCTTAGCTTTGTTTGAGTGCTTGTTTTTGTGGTTCTTTGGTTTTCCTCTGTTTGTTTGTTTCTTGCTTTTCTTTCCTCTTTCATCCCCCACCGTTTTTTTGGTGCTGCTAGCTTGTCTCTTCTTTGTTCTTTTTCTTCCGTGACTTCCCATTCTCTGTGTATACTGATTTTGTCTCCCAATGCTATCTCTTTTCCTTCCTTCATCTTTCTACCTTCTGATTTCTGTTATGGTTCTTAGATACCACATTTTTTCAACAAACCACAACTTCATGGGTGTCAATTTCTCTTATCTATTCTGTTTTCTTCTTTTTTATTATTATTAACTTTTCCATTTCAGCCCTTTCTTTACTCTTTCTCCCTCTCTCCATCATTCTGGCCTTCTAAATCATTATATATAATTTCCTCTTTTGGTTTCCCATTCCGTTGTAGGTACACGACTTTTTTCCCCTATTACTCTGCCCTGCCTACAGGAGTTAAATATTCATTTTGCTAAGTCTTATACAGCCCGTATTTTCACTTTGCTCAATATTACTATTATCCTTTTCCCTTTCTCACCTCTTTTGATTCCTCTGGCCCTAATCTTTTGTCTTTAAGGAAACATAGAAAAAAGCAAGAAAATAGAACAAGAATAACAAAATGTCAAAGAGAAAACTTAACACACACAAAGAACCACCAGCTAAATAAAAATCCAGAGAAGAAAGAGAAGCTAATCAACTGAAAAAACACCTCAAGATAAAATGATGACCAAAGGACAACAAAAAATTGCAAACCATACTGAGAAACTGGAAGACATGGAGCAGCCCAATGAATGAACTAAAAACCAGGAAGAGATGCAGAACATTGAACAACTAATCAAAGCTTTCCAAATAAATATCATGGCCCAACTTAATGAAGTGAAGGAAGAGATTAAGTATATTAAGAAGACACTGGGAGAACATACTGAAGAAATTTTAAACATACATAAAAAGATAACAGATATGATGGAGATGAACGGCACAATCCATGAAATCAAAAAGACACTGGAATCACATGACAGCAGATTTGAACAGGCAGAAGCAAGTATTAGTGGTGTGGAACACATTACATCTGAAATCAAACACAGAGTCGAACAGATAGATAAAAAGATAGAAAAAATACAGCAGGGACTTAGGGATTTAAACAACAACACAAAATACACAAACATAAGCATTATAGGCATCCCAGAGGGAGAAGAGAAGGGAAAGGGAGCAGAAGGAGTGTTGAAGGAAATAATGGCTGAAAACTTCCCAAACCTACTGAGGAAGCTGGGTGTACATGTCCAGGAAGCACAACACACCCAAAACAGTATAAATCACAACAGGCCTACTCAAAGACATATACTTGTCAAACTGTCCAATGCTCAAGAAAAAGAGAAAATACTCAATGCAGCAAGAGAAAAGAGAACCATCACATACAAAGGAAGCTCAATATGATTAAGTGCTGATTTCTCATCTGAAACCATGGAGGCAAGAAGGCAGTGGTATGACATAGTCAAGGTACTCAAAGAAAAAAAAAACTTCCAGCCAAGAAGTTTCTATGCAGCAAAGCTGGCATTCAAAAATGATGGCGAATTAAAAATATTCACAGATAAACAGATATTAATAGACTATGCCAATAAGAAACCTGCCCTTTAAGAAATACTAAAGGAAGTTCTGTAGATTGAAAAGAAAAAAACAGGACAGAGAGAGTTGGAGGAGAGCATAATAAAAACTAAAAAGACAAAAAGAGAAATAAAAACAACCTATGATATACATAAACACAAAGAAAATATGGCTATTGTAAGAAATTCCTTGAGAGTAGTAACACTGAATGTTAATGGATTAAAGTCAACAGTCAAGAGACACAGATTGGCAGGATGGATAAGGAAATATGACCCATCTATATGTTGTCTACAAGAAACCCACCTTTGATCCAGGGATTCAAGGAGGCTGAAAGTGAATGGCTGGAAAACAATTTTACAAGAAAAAAATAACCAAAAATAGGGCGGGAGTAGCTACACTAATATCTTAAAAAATATACTTTAAGTGCAAAATTATTGTAATAGACAAAGATGGACATGTTATATTAGTAAAGGTGGTAGTCTTTCAAGAAGAAACAACAATCATAAACATTCATGCACCTAATCAGGGTGCCTTAAAATACATGAGGTAAACACTGGAAATACTAAGGTGGAGACAAAGATGCCTCTACAATTATATTGGGGGATTTTAATATACCATTATCACCATTAGACAGAGCACCTCAGGAGAGAATCAGTAAAGAAACAAAGACTCAGAATAATACATTAGAGGATCTGGACCTAATATACATATACAGAATGCTATATCCAAATACAGTGGGATATATTTTCTTCTTGAGTGAACATGGATCATACACCAAGTTAGACCACATGCTAGGCCACAGAACAACACTCAATGAATTCAGAAAGATTCAGATAATACAAAGTAATTTCTCTGACCACAATGGAATGAAATTGGAAATCACTAAGGGACAGAGAACTACATTAGGCCCAATGATATGGAAGTTAAACAACACACTCTAAGACAGAGAGTGGGTCAAGGAGGAAATCTCAAAAGAGATCAGTAACTACCTTGAAACGAATGAAAGTGACAACACAACATATCAAAACTTATGGGATGCAGCCAAAGCTGTACTGAGAGGGAAATTCATAGCCATGATGCATATATCAAAAATAAAAGAGCTAAAATTTAAGACCTAACTGCACCCCTGGAGGAATTGGAAAACCAACACCCAAGGAAGAAGAAAGGAGGAAATATCAAAGATTAGAGCAGAGATAAGCAAAGTTGAAAGTAAGAAAGCTCTAGAAATAATAAACAAAACAAAAACCTTGTTCCTTGAGAAGATCAATAAAATTGGCAAACCCAATTTTCTATATATAAGTCCATTACATCTATAGTTAAATTTATTCCTCAGTATTTGATTCTTTTAGTTACTATTGTAAATGTTATCTTTGTTCTTAATTTCCTCCTCAGATTGCTTGTTATTGGTGTACAGAAATGCTATTGATTTTTAAGCATTGATCTTATAGCCTGTAACATTCCTGAACTCCTTTATACATTCTAGAAGCTTTATTGTGAATTTCTCAGGGCTTTCTATGTATAGGATCATGTCGTCTGCAAATAATGAAATTTTTACTTCTTCTTTTCCAATTTGGATGCCTTTTTTATCTTTTTCTTGCCTCAGTGCTCAAGGAAGTTCTTCCAAGACAATGTTAAATAGGAGCAGTGATAGTGGGCATCCTTGTCTTTTTCCCAATCTTAGAGGGAAGGCTTTTAGAATTTCACCATTGAAGATGATGTTAGCTTTGGGTTTTTCATATATACCCTTTATCATGTTCAAAAGTTTCTTTCTATTCCTATCTTTTGCAGTGTTTTTATCAGGAAAGAGTGCTGTATTTTGTCGAATGCATTTTCTGCATCTTTAGAGATGATCATGTGATTTTTTTCTTTCAATCTGTTTATGTGGTGTATTGCATTGATTGATTTTCTTATATTGAACCATCCTTGCATTCCCAGGATGAAACCCACTTTGTCATGATGTATAATTGTTTTGACATATTGTAGAATGTGATTAACAAGTATTTTGTTGAGGATTTTAGCATCTGATTCATTAGAGAAATAGGTCTGTAATTTTCCTTTCTTGTGGTAATCTTTGTTTGGCTTTGGTATTAGGGTTATGTTGGAAACAGAGAATGAGTTAGGCAATATTCCTTCTACTTCTATTTTTTGGAAGAGCTTCAGCAGGACTGCTGTTAGCTCTTTCCAGAATGTTTGGTAGAATTGGTAGCATTCAGATGTGAAGCCATTTGGTCCGGGGTTCTTCCTATTTGGGAGTTTTTTGAAGAGTGAGTCTATCTCTTAACTTGTAATTGGACAGTTGAGTTCATCAATTTCTTCTTTCATCAATGTAGGCTGTTTGTAAGTTTCTAGAAATTTGTCCATTTCCTCTAAATTATCATTCTTGTTGGCATATATTTTTTCAATGTATCCTCTTATGATACTCTTTATTTCTGTGGGGTCAGTAGTGATATCCCCTTGCTCATTCCTTATTTTGCATATTTGCATCTGTTCTCTCTTTTTCTTTGTTAGTCTGGCTAAGGATTTGTCAATTTTATTGATCTTCTCAAGAACCAGTTTATTTATTTATTTTATTTTTTTCTAGTGCTTTCTTCTTCTGTATTTCATTTAGTTCTGCTCTAGTCTTTGTTATTTCCTTCTTTCTACTTCCTTTACATTTAGTTTTTTTTGTTTTTCCAGTTCCTCCAAGTGTACAGTTAGGTCTTCAATTTTAGCTCTTTCTTCTTTTTTAATATACGTATTTATGGTTATGAACTTCCCTCTCAAGACAGCTTTGGCTGCATCCCATAGGTTTTGATATGTTGTGTTGTCATTTTCATTAGTTTCAAGGTAGTTACTGATTTCTTTTGAGATTTCCTCTTTGACCCACTGTTTGTCTAAAAGTGTGTTGTTTAACTTCCATATCTTTGTGCCTAATCTGTTTCTCTGGCCCTTAGCGATTTTCAATTTTATTCCATTGTGGTCAGAGAAATAACTTTGTATAATCTCAATCATTCTCAATTCATTGAGAGTTGTTCTGTGACCTAGCATGTGGTCTACCTTGGAGTATGATCTATGTGCACTCGAGAAGAATGTATATCCTGCGGTATTTGGTTATACTGTTCTGTATATGTCTATTAGGTCCAGGTCCTCTAAGGTATTGCTCATAGTCTTTGTTTCTTTATTGATTCTCTCTCTAGATGTTCTGTCTAATGGTAATAATAGTGTATTAAAGTCCCCCACTATAATTGTAGAGGCATTTATTTCTCCACTTAGTTTTTCCACAGTTTGCCTCATGTATTTTGAGGCACCCCGATTAGGTGCATAAATGTTTATGATTGTTCTCTCTCCTTGAGAGATTACCACTTTTACTAATATAGAGTGTCCATCTTTGCCTCTTACAGTAGGTTTGCATTTAAAGTTGATTTTGTCTGATATTAGAATAGCTACTACTACCCTTTTTTGGCTAATGTTTGCTTGTAAAATTGTTTTCCAGCCATTCACTTTCAGCCTCCTTGAATCCCTGGGTCGAAGGTGGGTTTCTTTTAGACAGCATATAGATGGATCATAGTTCCTTATCCATTCTGGCAATCTGTGTCTCTTGAATGGTGAATTTAATCCGTTAACATTCAGTGTTATTATTCACAACGAATTTCTTACTTTAGCCATATTTTCTTTGGGTTAATGTATGTCATATGTTGTTTTTGTTTCTGTTTTTGTCTTTTTAGTTGTTTCTAAATTCTCCTCCAATGCTCTCTCCCTTGTTTTTTCCGTTCAACTTTCAGGACACCTTTTAGTATTTCTTGAAGTACAGGTTTCTTATTGGCATACTCTCTTAATGTCTGTTTATCTGTGAATATTTTGAACTCTCCATCATTTTTGAATGCCAGTTTTGTTGGATAGAGAATTTGTGGCTGGAATTTTTTTTCTTTTACTATGTCATACCACTACATAATACCACTGGCTTCTTGCCTCCATGGTTTCAGATGAGAAATCAGCAGTTAATCTTATTATGCTTCCCTTGTATGTGATGGTTCCCTTTTCTCTTGCGGCCTTGAGAATTTTCTCTTTGTCTTGAGCATTGGATATTTTGACAAGTGTATGTCTTGGAGTTGGCCTGTTGGAATTTATACTGTTTGCGGTGCACTGTGCTTCCTGGACTTGTACATCCATCTCTCTCAATAGGGTTGGGAAGTTTTCAGCTATTATTTCCTTCATTACTCCTTCTGTTCCTTTTCCCTTCTCTTCTCCTTCTGGGATGCCTATAATGCTTATTTTTATGCATTTTGTGTTGTAGGTTAAATCCCTGAGTCACTGCTGGATTTTTTCTATCTGTTTATCTATCTGTTCTACTCTCTGTTTTATTTCAGATGTATTGTCTTCCACATCACTAATTTTTTCTTCTGCCTGTTCAAATCTGCTGTTATGTGAATCCAGCATCTTTTTTATTTCTCATTTGTGCCATTGATCACCATCATATCCATTATCTTTTTATGTATGTTTATACTTTCTTCAGTATGTTCTCCCAGTGTCTTCTTAATATCCTTAATCTCTTCCTTCACTTCATTAAGTTGGTCCATGATATATGTTTGGAAATCTTTGATTAGTTGTTCAGTGTCCTGCATCTCTTCCCTGGTTTTTTGTTTTTTCATTGGACTGGTCCATGTCTTCCTCTTTCTCAGTGTGTTTTGTAATTTTCTGTTGCCCTCTAGTCAACTTTTTATCTTGATGGGTTTATTCAGTTGATTAGCTTCTCTCTGTGTTCTAGAGTTTTATTTAGCTTGTGGTTCTGTGTGTTTTAAGTTTTCTTTTTGACACTTTTTCTTCTTATTTTTTTCCTTGCTTCCTTCTAAGTTCCCTTGAAGGCAAAATATTAGGGCCAGAGGAATCAAAAGATGTGAGAAAGGAAGAAGGATAATAGTAATATTGAAAAAAATTAGAAGAGGGACTGTATAAGGCTTAGTAAAACAAATATTTAACTCATATAGGCAGTGTAGAGTAATAGGAAAAAAGTGGAGTATATACAATGGACTGGAAACCAAATAAATGAAAATATATATTTTGATTTAGAAGGCTAGAATGATGAGGAGAGAGAGAAAGAGTAAAGAAAGAGCTGAAGACAAAAAGTTAATATTAATAAAAAATGGAGAAAACAGGATAGATTGAATAAAAATTGACACCCTTCAAGTTGTAGGCTTATGAAAAAACATGGTTTTTAAGAACCACAACTGAAAGCAGAACTCAGAAACATGTAGGAAGGAAAAGATATAGCATTGGGAGCAAAATCATTATAGACAGAGAATGGGAAATCACTGAAGAAGAAGCACAGCAAAGAGGAGACAAGCTAGCAGCACCTAATTTAAAATTAAAAAAATAAAAGAAAGAAAGGGGGAAGGAAAGAGGAAAGAAAGGCAAGAGACAACAAATAATCAAAGAAAAACCAACCAACCA
>JAQZBX010110870.1:0-10334 GCA_029593785.1 Cabassous unicinctus
CTCCCTTGTGTCTGGAAACTTGTCTATGACAAAATAAGATCTAAATAACATCTTATTTTATTGAATGCACTGGTAGCTCCTCTTTTTATTTGACTGTGTACATACTTGTCATATATGTGGAATATCTATTTATGTCATTCACCAGCATGCATGAATAACAAAATAAGTGAATCTGAAAGGCCAGAAACTTTAAATAATATCTCCATATGCCTCTCAGGGATAAATGAATTCCAGTAGGTTATTGGCTCTCTATTGACATCCTTTAAGTTATTTATTTTCTGCAAAAAAGTATTATTAATCTTCTAATTAGCATTTACCCTGCACCTTATGAATCACTTAACCCTTTCTCAGCTCTGTTCTTTGATTTCCATTTGTCTAGAAACTTCCCCCTTTTCTCAAGCAAATGATTGCATGGCTGTCACATTGAGCATCTCTCCTTGAGCCACTCCAATCTTAAGGCCAGAGCAATAACTAGGAAATAGCATAGTGTCAGTAATGTTCATACTTGGTGCCAGGAATATCTTTTTTGATGTTTCAAATCCTGGAGACAATCTAATATAAGTTTTTTCTCTTAGAGCAATGGAATTTTCTGGAATATAAGAAGAATCATTCTGCTCCTTACAAAGGCAATTAGCTCTGGCTTGTTTATTAATAGTTCTCGTTGACTTCCTTTAATATGGTCTTTTTCCATGAATTATTTCATCTTATTATTAGTAAAATAAGATGGTGTTTTGTGCATGTTTGTGTTTGTGTATGTGTGTGTGACTGTGTATATGATGAGATTTTTGTGTGTGATATGGGAGTCTTTTGTAATCTTGAAAAGCATTTGGGGAAAGATTTACAACAAAAGATAGAATGCTTTGGAACAAAATTAAGATTAGTTATCTTTTTCCTAATAGTCCTTTCTAGCATTCATTTTCCAGGCTATAACAAAATGCCTGATGATGGCAAAAATATGTCAAATGTACATACGGTGAATTTGATCAATTGACTTGCTCTGCTGTTAGTGCAAGTACAGGATATTTGAGAAGTATTTTCAGTCATCACGTGTGATTTAAGAAATTCTACCCATTAATACATGATTTCTTAGGAATTTATAGTCCATGATACTAAATTTTATTAAAAGAATACCTTAACCTACTTTATGAACATTCATATCACACAAGCATACCATATGCACAGAACATGAACCTCAATCTATAGTTTACTCTTTATGCAAAAATTCATTCAAAATTCATCATAGAAATATACACAAAATATAAAACATAAAATATACAGAATAAAATACAAGGTGAAATCTCCATGGCTTTCCACTTGTAAAGAATTGCTAGATATGATATGAAAAAGTGATCCTTAAACAACAACATAAATGATAAATTGAACTTTATCAAAATGTAAAGTTGTGCAGTAAGAAAAAGATTGTTAATAGAATGAAGAAAAAGTTTCACTCAGGGAAGAAATATTTGACACTCATATAATTATTAAATAATTACTCTTCAGAACATATAATAGTATGTCAAAATTACATAAAAAGGACAGCCCAATAAACAATTAACAAATGTTTTGAACAAATATTTTATCAACTAAGAGAGATGCATTGAAAATAAGTACATGAAAAGATGTTAGACATCATTAATCATTAGATGAACACAAAATAAAAGCCAAAGGTACTAGAATCACAATTAAATGAGATACGGGCCATTTTATCTTTATCTTCCCATAATCTTTATCTTCCCATAATCTACAAAATTGGGTGGGAGAAATTGTAAACTACAATGTAAACTATAATCCATGCTTACTGGCAATTGCTCTAAAATGTATTCATCAATTGTAATGAACGTACCACACTAATGAAGGATGTTGTTGATGTGGGAAAATGTGGGCAGTATAGGGAGTGGAGCATATGGGGATATCCTTTTTTTTTTTTAATGTAACTTCTATGTAACCTAAGTATCTTTAAAAAAATAAAAAATATATTTTAAAAAAAGCACAAAGAACTGCTATATACTCTCTCAAATGGCTAGAATTAAAGACTGACCACATCAATTGTTGGTGAATATGTGGCACCACAGGACTTTCATGCACTGCTGAAGAGATACAAAATGCCACAGCCACTCTTGAAAAATATTTGGAAATTTCTTAAAAATATTAAATATATATTTTCCCAATGACCAGCCATTCCAGTGCTGTGTATTTACCCAAGTTGATGAAATCATTTGTCCATATAAAGATTTGTACATAAATGATTTATTAAAGTATCTTTATTAGTAATAGCTAAAAGCAGACACAAGAAAATTTCCATCATTGATGACTAGTTGAAAAAAATTGTAGAATTTTGAAACATTGGAATATTCTTCAGCAAAGAAAAAGAATGAACTGTTAGTATATGTATAATATGAATGAATCTCAGAATATGTAATTTGAGTGAAAAAATCCAAACCTTCACGATTCAGTATTAAAAAATATGCAATTCCATTTACCAAAACTCTAGATAGTGAACATTAATCCAACATACAAGAAATCAGATCAAGGTTTACCTGGGTATTGGCAGAGAAATATTGTTGGGGTTTCAATCATGTTCCCTACAAAAAACATGTTAAGTTCCCAACCCTTGGTCCTGTGGGTGTAAACCCATTTGTAAATAGGACCATTGAAGATGTTAAAGTGTTCCCAAATTTAATAGGGTGGGCCTAAATCCAATATGGTTCAAATCCTTATAAGCAAAGGAATTTGGAAAAAGAAAGAAAAGCCAAGAGAGAAGTTAGTAGCTTCAAGTCAATGGAATTCAGAAGAGAAAGAAGACACTGCCATCTGCATTAACTGATGATGCAAAATCCAAGGAATTTCAAAGATTGGTGACCAGACAAAACGTACAATCCCCTGGAAAAGCAAGCACTCTAGACCCTGAAAAACTGAGCCAATAAGTTCCTGTTGCTAAACCAACTCATTGTATGGTATTTGTTTTAGAAGAAAGGAAAGCTCGGAAGCTAAAATAGGCAGAAAATTAGAATTACAAAATGGAGAGTTAGGAAACTTTGGGGGTGATATATCTGTTCATTTTCTTCATTGTGATGATGGTTTTACATGTATGCACATAGGACCAAATTTTTCACTTTGTGTGTATTAATTATGTACATTGCTTTTGTGTTTGAATTGAAAATTCAATACAGCTATTAAAAATACATATATTTGATGGGAGTGAATGTGGCTCAGTGGTTGAGGACCAACTTCCCACATAAGAGGTCCCAGGATAAATACCTGGACCCGGTTCCTCAATAAAACAAAACAAACCAACCAACCAAACAAACAAAAAACCCCTCAAAACTTGATCCTGTTAATGCTTCTCTGACTGTTTTGGGAATTTGAAATTTAGAAAGGACTGAAATACTTATCATCAAGTTTATTTCTTCAGGAATGCATTTAAAATTTCTAGACACTGTAAATTGACAGTGTCCTTTGTTTTGAAAGATTACAATGTAATATGATTTCTGTAAATAAAGCCATGTAATATATGCAAAAACAAAATTGGAAGGGGATTCTGGAAAAGAAGAATGATAAGAAGAAAAACCAACCCTCAATAGAATAATATGAATTTAGGAATCGGTGTTGTAGTTGAGGCACCTGAATATATTTACAAGGATCTTGGTGTGTGTGTTTGTGGTGAGGGGATGTTCATACGTATAAGCAGCTAATACAGGTTAACATAAATTAAGTCTGGTCAACATCAGCTATTATTTCAAAGTGGAAGACCATGCAGACATTGTGTGTTGATATCTTTCATTCTAAAGTGCTAGAATTCTTCATTTACCAAATATTAAATTAAATTTCAAAGCCTTGGAAAATGTACTAACTTTAAAAATGCCTATTTTTGTGTATGGTAAAGCCATGTTAGTAACTAGACTTCAGTGTGCACATTTGGGTCCAAGTCTATATAACTGTGAATATGCAGTGACAGAGGGAAAGAAATTGATGGCTAAGAGAATAAAAGTTTTGGTATACTTGAAGGTTGATTTCCTCTGACATTTCTCCTATTTTTCACATAATGAATTCTCTTTCCCAAACCTGATATGCATAGGAGGGGAAATGTTTATTCACTTTTCTCTTCTCTCTCCCCCTCCCCCTCCCCCTTCCCCTCTCTTACATTTAATTCTGCTGAATTTGCCAAAGCTAATGTGCCAGAAATGTGTTGGCTTTTACAATGTGAAATTATTACCTTACAAGCTTACAGTTCTGAGGACATGAAAATGTCCAAATCAAGGCATCATCGGGCAATGCATTCTCTCTGAAGACCAGCTGCCAGCAATCCTGGACTCCTCTGGCATACAGCAAGGCACATGGTGGCAACTGCTGTCTCTCCCTTATCTTCCTGGTTTAGTTGCTTTCAGCTTCTGTCTTCCAAGGCTTTCTCTCTTTCTCTCTGTATTTCATTCTCTAATAAATGACTCCAGCAAAAGGATTTAGGCCATCCTGGACAAAGCCTTCCTGAAGTAACCTGATCAAAAGACCCTTAACTGAAGTAACATAATCAAAAGACCCTATTTACAATAAGTTTACACCCACAGGAATGGATTAGCTTTAACAACATGATTTTCTGGGATTATTCAGCTTCAAAACATCACACTCCACCCTCTGGAAAACAGAAAGACATGCCCTTTCCAAATGCAAAATATATGCATTCCATCACAATACCCTAAAGTGTTAAATCATTTTAGCAACAATATTAAGTACAAAGTCTCATCAAAATTGGTTATAGGTGTGGTTTTTCTTGGATCAATATTCCTCTTAGGCTTTGGACCTCTGTAACTTAGAATACGTTATCTATTCTAATACACAAAGAAGGAACATTCATAAGAAATATTCCCATTGCCATAGGGAGTAATTGGAAGGAAAACAGAGATCAAGATCTCCAGACTATTCTGAGACCCTGAAGAGCATACTTCTTTACATTTAAAGGTTGAAAAGTCATCTATAGAATGATACTTTGTCTTTTGGCCTTGAAGGAGGGCTTTCACAGAAAGTCTGCTCTCCCCAAACACTGGGGTGAGGGTTCCAATATCTCCAAGCATTGGGTTAATGACCATGCCTTCATCAAGCATAGGGGTGACAGCCAAATGCTAGGCTCCACCCTCCTAAAGCATCTCGGTGGAAGCCAGCTTCTCCACAACCCCCCAGTCATCTGAGAACATTGGGTGATAACACTCTTCCTGAAAAATGGGACAGAAAGCAGGGCCTCTCCAAGCTCTGAGCATTCACCCTTTCCATGTACATGGTGGGTCCTCTAACTTGGCCTGAGATGTCTTCAATACAGACCTCAGCTTTCATGGTTCTGCCTAGGAAGTCATTTTTCCTTCAATCTGTCCCTTTCGCTCCAGGCTGGCAGTAGTTCATTCATACAGATCTTGCAAAAATGTTCAATTGCATGTAGCACACATGGGTCCTAACCATCAAACAAGAGATTTTTTCACAAATTCTTTCTGGATAATGACCTGCACTGAAATTGCTGACTAGTTCCATGTTCAGTTAGATCCTCATGTGGCAAACTATCTGGAAAACCAGAATTTTCCAAATCATCAATTTCTGTGTTCTATGTGCCCAGGAGTTCATTTCTGCTTATCCATTTCCTCTCACATTTTAGTATAAGCTGCAAGAAATACCAGGCTTCACTGTTCACAATTAGTTTAGAAATCTCTTCAGTGAAATATCCAGGCTTGTCACTTTTAAATTCTGCCTTCCATCTGACATCTGAACACAATTTTGCCATGTCCTCTGTCACATGAAAGCAAGAATCACCTTTCTTCCATTTTGCAGTGACCCATTTATCATTTCTAAGTCCTCACTAGAAGTAACTTTAGCATTCATATTTCTACCAACAATCTCCTCAAAGCAATCTAGAACTTTTCTATCAACCACCTCACAATTTTTCCTGTCTCTAGTCATTAACCAATTTTAAAACCTTCTGAACATTTTTGGCATATGCAATAGCAGCAACCCACTCCTGGTACCAAAATCTGTTTTAGACTATTAAATAGTCCAAAGGCAATATACCAGAAATGGGTTGAATTTTACAGTAAGTATTTATTAGCTTATAAGCTTTCAGTCTGAATCCTTGAAAATGTCCAAATTATGGCATCATCAGGCAATACATTCTCCCTGAATACTGGCTACTGGTCATACCACCCTGAACACTCCTGATCTCATCTGGTCAATGTTCTTAACAACTGTTGAAACATAATTTGTTAACAGTAATATTTTGATAATAATGCCAGGTTTTAATTTTTCTATGGTTAATAAAGCAATAGATATTTATTGGTTTGAACTTACAACCATATTGTGACAAAGTCCAGACAGGTTTCCCAATTTATGAAGGAGATAAATTAAATTCAGAAACAAATCACTTGGTACTGAAATTCATACACTGTGGTATAATTAAATAATAGAGTTCATGTGGTAACTCTCTCTGGCCACAAATTTTTTCCCACATACTTTTTAGAAATTTTCTTTTTATTATGCAGTGTCAGTGTCTTAAGGTGTTTTGGAAAAAACATTTATTGAGTGATAATAGAAATCAAAAATGAATACTACATTTCAAACAATTGAGGAGAAATTGATTTGAAAAATATGATAAATATGATACATGGAGTCAAGGGCAGAACCATCAAGGTAAAATGTCTTCTATTCCTCTTAGTTTTAACTATTGTTTTATTCTATGGTTAATTTAAGTATAAAATTTTAATTGAAATATTTGTAGAAATAAATATACTTCTGTTATAAAATGTCGGCATTTTGCTGTCACAAATGAAGAAAAAGATAAACAAGCAAGAAAAAAATTAACCAAACCAATTGCATTTGCTTACTGCAGAGAGTATTTTCTTCCATTTAAGTATATATATATCATCACATCAATCTTTCATTTAATTTTTACCTAATGAGTTAGATAGCATATATTCCACTAGTGAACACAGTTACAACTTTACTTTTGCTTTTATGTTGTTAAACAAAAACTTTGCACAAATTATACTTCTATCATTAACAAATTTTAAGTTTGTAATAATCAAGAGCTACATCTTTCCAAATAATTAACCATACACTAAATTGGAATTGGGTAATGTTTGCTATTTAATAATATTTTTATAGGATTTCAATTGGCTGAATAAATGCATACATTTTTATTAATGTCAAGATTGAATGTAATGATCTGAAAGATTTATGGAAATTTTAATGATTTTTATTAAATATTAGATTTTCATTTTCTGAAACACTGGAATCATGCCAAACATAGTTTCATGAAATGTATTTTATTATCAATACTATTCATAAACTTTTCTGACATCGACTTATGAATTTGCCTTTTCAGACTTCTGTTATGACTTTTTTTTTTTTCTGTTATGCCTTTTTATTGCACTGGAACCTTGGAAAAAAGAATAATGTAACTGTGTGTAATTTTTTAGGACTTTCCCTAAACAAACTCATGGACAATCTATTTTATATTCATTTTAATTTGTTACATTGTTATTTGGATGGGAAACTTTTCTTATATTTCTATCTCATGCAGGCAACAAATTGACCAAACCTTGTATTTCTTCCTTAATTGCCTTTTATTTTCTGACCCTTGCTACACATCCACAGTAATACTCAAACTAATGACTGAATTACTGGCAGAAAGTAAGATCATTTCACACAGTAACTGCATGATACAGCTGTTTATAATTCATTTCCTGGGAGTCATCAAGATCTTTATCCTTACAGGGATGGATTATGATCACTATGTGGCCATGTACAAGCCCCTGCACTACATCATCACCATGGGCAGGTGCAGACATTGTGGCATTGGGATCATCATAGCTTGTCATGCTGGGTGATTGATACACTGCCAATCAGTTTGTTTTCACCATCTGTTTACCTTTCCATGATCCCAACGAGATAGATCACTAGTTCTGCGATGTGTATCTTTTGCTGAAACTAGCCCGCACCAATACACACAGAATTGATATCTTGGTAATTGTGAATGCAGGCCTGATTGTTTTGGTGTCTTTCATGATTGTGATGGTGTCTTATTTTCTGATATTATACCCCATCAGGGCTTACCCTCCAGAAAGCCATAGCAAAACCTCTTCTTCTTATAGTTCTTGCATTACAGGTGTGATCCTATATTTGCACCTGGTCTCTTTATTTGTATTAGACCACCCATAATTTTTCCAGAAGATGAATTGTTTGCTTTTCTCTACACCATTATTGCCCCCTTCCTGAACCCTTTTATTTATCACTGGCTTTCTGAAGGGAAGTAACTTGTAGGAAAGGCATTTCTGAATTTCACTCTAGGCCTTTTAAAATAGTGCCTTTTTATATTAGGGCCCTTAAATTGATTTGGAATTATATACAAAGCAGAAGTCTTCACATTGGCCCATAACTCTTCTTCAATGGACACTTTCGATTGTTTTTCACTTGTTCTTTGTTCCTCTATTCTTCTCACATATCTGTTGCATGTCCTTATCTTTACTTTAACATAGAAAGTCATTTGTTCCTCCTGTTGTACACCCTTTGGCAAATGTAACCGGAAGGCATCTGGTTGAAGAGAAAAGCAATTTATAGGATCTCTGTCCCAGGATTACACAACAAATCTTAGAAGAGTGAATTTTTGGCTGATGCCAACAAATAAATGAGTGGAACATATAACTTAATTGGGTACTCAGCATTCATAAACTCTATTCTATCCATATTTAAACTGCTTAATAAAACAATTACATAGTCCCACTTCCACTAACCAACATACTTCTACAGATATATTCTGAAACTGACCATTAAAAGAAACACAGCATGCTCATTGTCTTTGTAGACTTCTCTGGAAAGTTAATTAAAATATTACTTGTTATTCTACCAAGTTATAATACCACCTGAATAATCTGTAGCTTAAAGATTACAATGTAAATTTAACTAAGAAAAACATCTTTTATAAAAAATAATATGGAAGTAAAATATAATTCATTCATATACACATATAAGTAATTATATTTGTATACCACATAAACATACAATTCTAACAAGTAAAGAAAAATTATTACAATTTTAGTTACTTAAATTGGTATTAAGATTTTAGTTAATTTTCATATCTTTATTTCTTCCACTTTCTATTTCACCTTCCATTTGTTCTCAGACTGACACTCAGCTATTAGAACTTATCTAGAAGTTGAACAAAATTTCAATAGTCATACAATTATTGTTGCTTTATTTTTTAATTAACATTCAATTTTCATCATGGAAATTGTAAGAGATGAATAAGATAATTCCCTGATTTGAAGATATTGGTTAAATCTGCACTCATTGTTATAAAAAACCACACTTATCTTGGTTGTCAGTACCAATCAATACATCACCTTGTTTGTCTGTTGGCATAGCGCAGACATGAGGATTCTATTTTGACCAGGTGGCATTCTCAATCACCAATTCAATAAAATCATTGCTGTGATCCCTTATGAAAGCATAACCTCTTTTTAACTATGGTCACAAACCATCTGTGCTGAAATTGGTGGGGGAGGAAATATTCATTAGATAGATTTTTAGCATAATAGTAAAAGGAGTTACTAGCACTTACATACCTAGATTCCCATAACAATTTATTCTGGATATGAAAGAAGCAACATTACTTATTTGCCACTACATCCTTAAAGATAAAGCTCCAGATTTTCGAGCCATTTATTCTGAATTGGTGCTTGAATATTCAGCAAGACATTCCACTACTTTATCATACCAGTCACTACAGAGTAATGGAGTATATGGTAAGACCAGTGATTTCCTTGGGAATGTGTCCATCACCATACTTCTTTTACTTTGAAATAATATACTTGATCAGGCTCAGTGATGTCTGAATAAAATGAATATTTGAGTTCCAAGAATTTCTATAAGTTCATGGATTACACTGTGACTACAAGCATTATGAGAAGAAAAGATAAATCCATCCATATATTAGCAGAAGTGTCTATTTCTATGAGTACAAATTCTACCCCTTAATTATGAACATTTTTCATGTAATCAACTTGCCACCAAGTGGCTGAATATTCCCACTGAGAGATAATATTTATTGGATACTCAATCTTGGTTTCCAAAGTTTATCATATCTATATTTCTCATTGTGCTTGTACTTCTTACAACGTAACATTAACAGTTCCATAAATGTTTGTTATCTATTACCTATTCCCTTGTACCTGCATAGATCATTTTTTAGCTTTATTTTTAAAGAAGATTTAGATTATATAAATGTTACAATGAAAATATCAGGGTTTCCCATAGACCCCATCCCCTTCCCTCCCACACATTCCCCCACTAACATTTTTCTTTAC
>JAQZBX010110871.1:0-10336 GCA_029593785.1 Cabassous unicinctus
CCAACGCCCAACCAACCAAAAGAACATACAAGCCGCGAGTTAGGAAAAAAACATATTGCACATGGTTACAAGAGTCTTCCTGAGAACCCTCACGCTGTGGACACCCAAATTCTGGCTTTGATCCAAACAATCTCTTGCATATCAAACCTTGCGTCACAGCCCCATGTACGCCCCTAACCTCCACATCCAGTTGGCATTCAGCAAATATTCCACATGATCATCTTTCACTCTTAGTCAAACTCAAAACCGAGGCTGGGTTTTAACTTCCCACACTATAAGCACGTGGCAAAGGCAAGGTGGAGTTGTTTTGTTTTAAACCTTTGTCCGTCTTCCAACAACCTTCTTCCTCTGGGTGATTATCGAAATTCTACCGGTGAATACAGCATCCAAGACCTGGAATCATCTGGAACTGAGAGTCTAGAAAGTGGTCCTCCCTGACCACATGCTCTTCATCGGGAGTTGCTTTTAACCACAGATCAGTCACAAGACAGGTTAAAACCTCTGACCCTCATCTGGGACAGGAAGTGTGGTTATTGAAATAACATTTTTTTTCTCCTAAGGAATTTTCAAGTATCATAAAATCCCTGATACAGTATGTAAACAAGACATCTTACTGAACAAAAGGCTAGGTCACTTCAGGAAGAAGCAGCACGTGAAATATCTAAAAGGATAAGTAAGGTTTTAGGTTCAACAACAAAGGCAAGACCCCATGCCTTGAAGACAGACCCAAAGGGATAAACACACACACACAGGCCCTTCCGGAGGGAGCCAGGGAAAAGAAAAGTACCCAATACGGCATTTTCCAGGGGTCCTGACAACCTGGTGGGCGGCCCCTGCTTTTTTTCAGCACTGTAGCTGCCATCAGCAAAGAGTAATGTCTTTGATGCTAAAAACTGGACACGCTTGTGGGCCAGGGGTCTACATCCAGCTCCCAGTCTCGTGGCCTCACAGCAGGTCTTTATCAACTAGGCCCCCTGCTTGAGGGGACAGTCACCAAGCCACCCCAGCTGCCCACGTGCAGAAGCCATTTCTTTTAGAGGAGGCTCTCGGGTGAGGTATGCCACTGAATGTTTCACTCTGGGTCAGTTTTATTTAAAAAGAGCACAAACCCTTGTTCGAGGTCAGCGAGGCCCTCACTCAGATGAGCTCCCCTCCCTGGGGTCCTCTTCCTCTGCCCAGGTCTCCAAGGCCTCCCTGTGCGGCTCTATCTGTCAAAACAGCCTGCGGGGTACCGTGGCTTCCACTGAAGTAGCTGCTTCCGTGGGTGGCAGCCAGGCAGTGCCGGGGCTGGGCGGCGATGGCCATCTGCAAGCTGACGGATGCGGGCAGGGGTACGGGACACACGTCCAGGAGCTGGAGGGTGGGGTACGGGGCGTGGAGGGTCCCTGAGCCGTGAGCCTGCAGCGAGTCCCGGTAGGCCAGGCACAGGTCCTGCCCGGGGCTCTGGAACTGAGCCAGGGCCGGCGGCTGGCTGAGGGCGGGGTAGGCAGGGGGCTGGAAGAGCACCTGCGTGGGGGCTGGGAGCGTGCCGGGCACCATTGCCAAGGCCTGGCTCTTGACCGCGACGGCGTCCTTGAGGACGTTGTCGTAAACTACCAGCAGGATTTCGATGCACGTGCTGAGATGCTCCAGCGAGTAGTTTGAGGTCCTCTGCAGGTCTCTGGTCCAGTAGGGAGAAAGCTGCAGGCAAATCCTAGAGGCCCCAACTCAGGCTGCAGCGACCACAGAAGGCTGGAATTTGTAGAAAATATGATCTTGGAGGGTGACTTGTGGGAAGTAAGGGGCGTATTCCTTGAGGAACTCTTCGGTCTTGCGGGGGCAGGTGGTGGTCCTTCTGGCTGACGGAGGCCAAGAGGTAGTAATCCAGGAAGCGGGCGGGCGTGGGCAGGCAGGGGTGCCAGCCAAAGGCCTCCAGCAGCGGCGCTGTGCTCAGCAGCTCCTTCTTGGTGAGGGTGAAGTTCTGGCTACTCTGGATCCTCGTGCTGTTTATCTGCTCCAATTTGGGTACATGGTCTTCCCTGTCCTCGAACTTACTTGCGAGCAGGAGGCAGGAGAGCGCCATGGTGTACAGCTGCTTGGAGGTGGTGATGTATAGCAGGTAGACGGCCAGGTGCCGGGCTGGGGGGCAGAGCTGGCGGTGGCTGCTCAGCAGGGTCAAGATGTCAACAAAGACCCTGCGGTTCAGCGGGGAGTGGGCTCGGCAGGCGGGCAGCTTCAGCTCCTTTTCGCACCGGGCACAGTCAATGTCCGAGGCCACGCGTCCTTCCCACCACCGCTCATCCATCCTCGCAGATGCAGCACCGCGCTCCCGGGCTCTCAGGGCGCACCACATCCCTCTCCCGGCGAGGGGGGCAGCGGGTGCCAGGCCCCTTTCTTTCAGAGCCAGGCCGACAGTGCCTCCGGGCGCCCGCACCCGCCGGGCCCCCGCCAGGGGCGCTCCAAGCTCTCCGCGCCCCTGGGTGCGCTCGGGTCCCGCCGCGGCTCCTGAGTGTAGTTTTAGTGTACAAGCTGAAACCTATCTGATTTAGTTTAAAAGGTTATTAAATGCTTTACACACAGAGTCCCCTTTTTTCCCATGGGGATGTTTTTCTGAGCACACATGCAGCTGGTTGGGTTCCTTCTGAGCATCAGCTGGGATAGCATCTTTAGGACTGTCAAGCAGGTGGGCGAATGTGCTCGCCTCACTGCACCAACTGGCGGAAAAACCAAGAGCAAGTTAGCTATCCCTTACAGCAACGTTTAATGGGCTGGATTTCATCTTGTATTCGGGATGTTTGATTTATCTTTGCCCATTTTCCCCACTTAGGCTTATTATCATGATTTTAATCTTAATTTTACTATATATACTTTGAAAGTTGCCATAAATCATTTTTGGAAGAAACTGGGGTAAATAAGTTATTAAATGTCAGTGTTCCATATATATATATATATACACACACAATTGTTAAGATATTTTTAAAGTGGTCATGGAGGCAATATTATAAAGATCGGCTTATGAAGAGGTGAATAAAATATTGCCAGGGAAGAAAGAAACATCATTTTGCTAGAGAAACAACAGATTAAACTTCAGGCAGAGAAAAAAAAGAATGAAGGGTTTATAATTCTCTCTTCTACTTCTCCTGTTATTTTTCTGTTAACTCTGAATACATCAAGGATAAATATTGAAGATAATTACTTGTCTTGGGAAGTATGTTTTTTTTCCCCCTCTTAAACAGCCTATTTTGTTTAGTCACATAATTTCTAAAGTCTCATAAGACATTTCCCCCAAGTGATTCAGATTCGTCAACAAGTTTAGGGTACAGGACACTGGCTTAAATTAATCCTCAAGATGCCTGAAAGAAATGGCTTTGAGACATGGAAAGCCAAGAAGGTCAATATTCCTCTGCATGCTATTGAAATAGAAACCTCACTTCTGAGGAATAACTCACTTCCTCAGCAATAAGGAGAAAGTAGAACTAGTTTTAAGGTAAATTTACAACTCAATAAATGGTATTTCTTATTATTATGGTTGTTTCCATCACCCTGCAAAATAAGATGCTCCCTAAATGCAAATTTTTAAAAGTAGAGCTGCTGCACTTTCTTCTGGAAACACAAACACACACACAAACAATGCAAAAGTAAATCAATTTTTCACCATGATGTTGCAGAATTATCTTTGTATCTTTCAAACTACTTTATAAATTGATCTGAAGGAACTTTTTGAAATGGAGGGCATGGGTAGGTCAAGTGATTTGAGTTATTTGGCATATCCTTAATTTTTTATAGTATTATAAATAGCAAAACAATAATATGACTGTGGGGGGGAGTATGCTTGTGGATTTAAATACACTTAAAAAACCAACAGTACAAAATTCTTTATTTTAGATATTTATTTTTCCTGTGTCAAAATAGATTCCTTCCAACATACAAAGATTGCAGATCATAAAGGTAGTAATTAGTGACTCCAACAACACTGAATTACAGAAATATGGAATAGCATTTATTTTTAAGTTGGGCGATATTAAGTGTTGTTAACGACATGGAGCAACAGGAAGTCTTATCCACAGGAGTGTTTTTCCTACAACCTTGTGGAAAGGATATACATATGCATGTGCATCATTTTAATAGGATCACAAAATCTTTTCTACAATCTGTTTTCACTTAAATATATAATGTACAATTATCATGTCAAAAATATAGCATTGAATCAATATCTTCAGGTTACATCGTAGGCCACTGGAAGAAGAAAACAGAACTTTGGTTTAGGCATGTTCAATTCTTTCTTCAGTTACTGATTTACATTCCACATTGTACAGTTTTATCAACATTTTAACAGGATTCTAGGGAGAGGTATTAAGATCTTTTTACTAATTTTGCCTTTCAAAAAGGTCTCAATAAGAAAGGTGAAGTCTCTAACCAGTTATAAGACTAAAGGTTTCCAATAAACTTCTGGACAAGAAAGTAAAGAATTAATGGCATGTTTGAACTTCTGCTATGATTTCAGAGGAGAAAAAAAGTGTTAAGAATACATTTAAGAAATACAGGTTAAAGATTGAGAAAGAACATTTCCTTTATCATTGTTTATTTCATTAGTTTGTTTTAAGAAACAGCTTTGAATTAGACACACAAAGACACTGATCATTTGATTTATATTTCATACCAGAAATAGAATAAGGTATCCGTTGTACTTTGACACTTCAGGTATGATTTTATTCTTTGAGATATGAGACTTTAGACAAAAGAGGGAGGGTTTAGAGGAAAGAGCTAAATGTCAACTATTATTAGAGAAGAATTACAACATAGACTTTTATAATGTAGACAAGATCCATGATTAATAGGAAAGAAGAAATCAAGCTATAAAAACCATTTTGAGCTGAGAATTTTCCAGAGTTGGAAGATGGGGATGTATCAAAGCAAAACTGTGTAGCCAATTTTTGGTATAATACTTGCATTTCATGAGAAAAAAAGCTGCTAAGAGCAAAAAGACTTCAATGAATCTATCTTGTAAGAACGACTATTTTCCTGATAGAACTTGGAAATAATTTTTAAAATAAATATACCTAGTGATAAATTATAAAATAATATTTGTTCAAAGAAAAATTTTGTGATAGATTTTGAAGACTTTTTATGACCCAGAGAATCAGCTAAAAATTAATTATTGATAATGAGAGCTAATACCACATAATACTAGCTAGAGAACAAAATTAGCTGTTCACTTGGAAGGCAATGTGGAAAAAAATGTTAAGTATCAGAAGGAAACACTTATATACTCTGACTTATTAATTGCTCTTTTAATGAAGTAAACCAATATCTTATCTGATTTTAAGGAAAGTGAAGGCTGTGTGAATAGCCTTCTTTAGGCATGTACTATTCCCAGAAGATTGTATAATCAATTTAAGTCCTTAGGTCTCATTTGGTTGACATTCAGTAAACAGAATAGTTCTCTGAAAGAGTCCTTTGATTAGATCTGCCTTAAGATGAGTTATTTTACGGATGTGGAGATAACATGATGCCTTTCTCATAGGCATTCATGATGCCCTCTTCTGCCTTGGAATAGATGCTTGAAGTACTGGTTGATCCCTTGATAGTGCTGATACATGGGATACTGGTCTTTCAGAATCACTTTAGTAACACACCATGGGAAGTGCAGGGATGTTGACGTTAACTTGGATGGTGGATTGTCTCAAGAATAGCCACCTGCCATTGCTTCCCTTGCTGGGACCACATACTGAGTCTCACAGCAGGAGATGGGCTCTTATCTACCACCTCCACTTTTGAATCTTGGCCATCCTTAGTGACTTGCTTAGCCAGTAGAATGCCATGCAATTGATGTTCTGGGACTTCTGAAGTAAGAAGTCGATAACTCTGAGCCCAGCATGCTGTGAAGAAGTCCAAACTAGTCTCAGGACAAAGCTATGTGGGGGAAGAGAGAGGATTCCTGGCTGGCCCTCAGCTGTTCCAGTCATGTGAGTCTCCAGCCCCAGCTACCACCTGACGGCAGGTACAAACTGCATGGCTGGGCTCAGTCCACCCACAGTACTATGAGAAATGATTATTGTTTTAAGCCCCTGAGTTTGGGGTGGTAGGTCATGTAGACATATATAACCAAACACCTTGATTTCAAATGAGAATGCTTAGCATTTGATGCTATCTGTTCAGCATCTGTAATACTCCCAGAGTATCTTCTTGGCATGTTTCTTCTTGTTGTTCATCTAATTAGCACCCTGTTAAATTATATGCCAAGAGTGTCTTTACTTTGGGTTACATTTCTTGTGTAGGTGTGTTTTCTGTAGGGCTGTCAGCTCAATGATGTTACAAGCTTCTAATTTCCTTCAAGACTGATGCACACATTATTTTCTGGCATGCTTTGATTACATCTCTTTTGCTGTCTGTCCCTGAGCTATTTATAGTAAAAATTGATGTTGTGAAGGAAGCCAAAAAAGTCTACAAATAATATAAAAGCAGAATATTTATCTCACCTTGTCATATTAGCCATTAATAACACAATTTGTTGGTTCTCTAAGATCAATTTCCTCAAAATATACTTAAGTTTCTTCTTTGTAAGAATTTGAGATATGGGCTTTAATTTGCATTTTTTCTTGATTACTAGTGAGGTTGAACATTTTCTTTTCACATGTTTATTGCTTTTCAGGTGAATTGCTCATACATATTTTGTGCATTATTGATTTTTAGGATTTCTTTATACTGGCTGCTTGAATAAGCTCTAAAGAACTTCTTGTTTGTGACTTGTGTTTTGAATCTGTTCATGACTTATTTTATTGCACAGATGTAGCAGTATTTCCTTTATGACTGCTGCTTTGTCTAAGAAAATCTTCTTTACCCTGATATCCTAAAGATAATTACATATATATTTTCTAGACATTTTAGATTAACATTTTTCTCATTGGGCTGTTTAGTATATTTTGGCTTGACTCTGGTGTATAATATGAGCAAGGGATATATATTTTCCTATGGATGTTCAATTTTCCCATTAGCATTTAATACAAAGTCATCATTTCCATAATTTATAGTACCATCTCTTCCATAAACCAGACCCCACACATACCTGGTTAAGTGTGCTCAGCATTCCTTTTTTTCCCTTCTTTCATCTGACTATCTCCATATTAGTACCTTCTCCATCAAAAAACTGATACTTTAACATTTTACTTCTAGTTACGTTAAGCAGTTTTTCTTTTCCTATTGTGAATGGGAGGTTGTTTTGGACTTTTATTGCATTTCATAATATTGCCCTTGATTTTGGTCTTTGAAGAGGGCTATCATATTTAAGTCAGAGCACTGCTGCTGCTAGGCTGCCTGATCTTTAACCCCAACACTACCAACTACTGGCTGTGAGTTCTAATTCTGCCACTTTTGCCTTGTGCATTCTGAGACCCCAGAATGCAACAACCCCCAAAAAAGATATGTTCAAGTCTTATTCCGCATCCCTACAGGTGTGAACCCATATGTAAACAGGACCTTTGAAGGTGTTATTACTTAAGGTGTGGATCCCTTTGTAAATAAGATCTTCAGAAATCCTATTCAGATGAGGCCACGTTGAATGAGGGGGGGGGGCATATTCCATATGACTGGAATCTGTATAAGGAAAGGAAATTCAATCGTATCCATCAATAGAAGCCACAAGTAAGAGAAGCAGACACAGAGAAAAAGATTACCATGCGACAGGCCTGCCAGAATGCTACAGACTCTGGAGAAAGCAAACTCCACAAATACCTTGATATTAGATTTCTAGCCTACGATACCATGACACAATAAATTCCTGTTACTTAAGCCAACCCCTTGTGTATATTTGTCATAGCTGCCCTGGCAATCTAAGACAGTTTTGGGCACCAGAAAGTGGGGTGCTGCTATTACAAATACCTAAAGATATGGAAGTGGCTTTGGAATTAGATAATGGGTAGAGGCTGGAAGCATTTTGAGGCACTCGGTAGAAAGAGCCTGGATTGCTGCGAAGATGGCTGTAGAGAGTTTCTATTGTCTTATAGAATAACGATATTGTCATGAACATAATGTTGGTAGAAATATGGACATTAAAGTTGCTTCTGGTGAGGCCTTAGAAGGAAATGTTGAATGTGTTGTTAGAAACTGGGAGAGAGGTGATCCTTGTTATGAAGTGACAGAGAACTTGGCGAGATTGTGTTCTGATGCTGGAAGGAAAGAAGACCTTGTAATTAATGTAATTTAGCTGAGATTTACAAGCAAAGTGTAGAAGGTGCAGCCTAGTTTCTCCTTGTTGCTTACAGTGAAATGAGAGAGGAGAGAGAGAAATTGAAGATTGAACTGTTAAGCACAAAGGAATCAGCGACTAATGATTTGGAAAATTCTCACCCTATCTGAGACTAGGGCCAGAAGTGACTCCATCCTGAATTCCCAGGGAACAGAGCTCTGGGTGTGGTTGAACCATGGATCCAATCAACCATCACAGACCAAGTCAGGAATTGAAATACAATTATCCAGGAAGAATCTGTGGAAGATCCTTTTGTCTGATGGCTTGATTCCTCTTATATTGCACAGAAGACTGACAGGATTTTTGAGAATTTTGTGAATAGAAGTATTGCCAGCATGGACTGAAAGGGAGAGGGATGGGATGAAGTGAAGGCAAAATGAATGACAGGGCAGAACCAGTGAAGCAGAGATCTGGGCAGAAAAGATTTCCTCGGGCCTGAAGAGACGGCCTTCCATCTTGGTGTTTGGAGAGGATAGGTCTTTTCCCACAACATTTGGAGAGGGCAGGCCTTCCATCCTGGCCTTTGAGGAGAGTGTGACCATCACCCTAATGCTCAAAATGGGTAGGAGTACACTCTGGTGTTCAGGGGGAGCATGACTTTTACCTCAGTGCTTGGAATGGGGCTGGGGCTGCTGCTCCAGGAGTCCCAGAGGCCAAGGCATGGATCCACACATGGCTCTCAGACCTTGGAATCTAATGGAGTTTGTCTTGCTGAGTCTTGGACTTGCTTAGGACCCATGACCACTCTTTACCTTGCAATTTCTGGGATAGAAATGACTATGACTGTTCTGCCGTTGTATTTTGGAAGCAGATAACTTGTTTTCTAGGTTTCACAGATCTACAGACAAGAATTTTGTCCCAAGATTGACCACACCCAAACTTGATTTTGGTGAGACTTTATACTTAGAGTTGTTACTGAAATGACTTAAGGCTTTTGGGATATTGGGGTGGGATGAATGTATTTTGCATGTGGTAAGAATACCTTTTTGAGGTCCCTGGGAGTGACTATTGGAGTTTGAATCACGTACCCCACCGAAGCCATGTTCAAGTCTTAATTCACGTTCCTATGGATGTAAACCCATTTGCACATAGGATCTATGGAAATTTTTACTATTATTAAAAGCAATGAGGTTTAGAATTACATAATAAATAACTTTGAAATCCCTTTCAACTATATCATTTGCTATGTGTGGCAGACTTGCAAACTTGAGTGAGCAAGCATTTCAGTAAAGGAAAAATATGAATAATCTTTATAGTTGAAAAGGAATTTTGAATTTTGTCAATTGACGTAAGATATTGTGATTTATTTTTCAGCAGAGGGATTAGGATAAATAGTATATTTAAAATGGAATCAAAATATATGTTCCATTGTATCTCTTAAATTTCATTCTAGTGTCATACTTAGAAATATACGTAGTATAGCATTGCCTCATGCTGTGTACATCTACACACATTTCTCCTGATATTCTTTGCCTTCATAGCAAAATGGCTTTCCAATCTAATCATTATTTCTGAATCCTGATGGCTGTTACTATGGCAATCATAAATACTATTTACAAAATAATTCTAACTCTCTGCCTTTCCTGGCAGCCTTGCAGCTGGCTGAGGCCATGTGACTAGCAAAGCCCTGTAAGCAGAAATGACCTGTGTCTCTTTGGTCAGAACTTTTAGTTGTTGGATTGAGACCCTCCAGAGATCTTTTCCCCTTTGATAAGGTTTAGAATTGCTGTGATGAGCAAAGCCCCCTGTTGCCTGTGATGAGGGAGGAATAGAACTCTGTTGTTCTCAGCCCCTGACTTTGGGATTACTGGTTACCATGCCTGGTCCATTCTGTGTGTGAAGAAATAGAGGCACCTTGAAGGAGGGCTCTGCGAAACTGCAGCTTCATGTATGTTCATTGGGAGACTGGAAGTAAACTGATGTCAAAGGCTCTGAGAAAGCCTATTCGTGTTGTTCTGCGATGAAAATATTTGGTAAAGCTGTTGCCTTGAAGTAATTAGAGGGGAGGGGGCAGACATTATATCTCTAGAGAAGTGGCTAGAAAATAAAATGTTGATAGCATATATTGCCAGCCTCATTTAACAAAGAATTTAAAAATAACCGTTGTACTAA
>JAQZBX010110872.1:0-10333 GCA_029593785.1 Cabassous unicinctus
TATCATACTATTCCCCCCACCCCTCCACCAAGATGGCTGTCCCATCTGTTTGCTCATTGTTTTTGCTTGTTGTTTTTTGTTTGTTTTGTTTTTCTTTCTTTCTTTCTTTTTCTTTTTTTTATTTTTTTTGCTCATCTGCTCTTTGTCTGTTTGTTTTTTCTTTATGAGGCACTGGGAACCAAACCCGGGACCTCCCATGTGGGAGGCAGGCACTCTACCACATCTGCTCCCTACCGTGCTATTTTGGTTACTGTAGTTTTGTAATAGATTTTAAAATTGAGAAGTGTGAAGTTAAAAGAAGAACTTTGGTCTTCTTTTTCAAGATGTTTTTGGCTATTTGGAGTCCCTTGCTTTCCCATGAAAATTTAATGATTGGCTTTTCCATTTCTGCTGGAATTTTTTTTTTTTTTTTTTAAAGATTTGTTTATTTATTTATTTATCCCCCCCTTGCTGCTTGTGCTTGCTGTGTCCATTCGCTGTGTGTCTTCTCCGTGTCTGCTTATCTTCCCCTTGCTGTGAGGTCCCGCCGCATCAGCCCCTCGCGCCACGCGGGCTGGCCTGCCCTCACAAGGAGGCCCCGGGAAGCGAACCCGGGGCCTCCCATATGGTAAACGGGGGCTCTATCCACTGAGCCACTCCCGCTTCCCTCTGCTGGAATTTTGATTGGAACTGTGTTGAATCTGTAAATTGCTTTGGGAGGAATTGACATCATAACAATATTTAGTCTTCCAATCTATGAACACAGAATGACCTCCCATTTATTTAGGTCATCTTTGATTTCTTTCAGCAATGTTTTGTAGTTTTCTATGTGTAAGTCCTTTAAAAAACGTCCTTGGTTAAATTTATTCCTAGATATTTTACTCTTTCAGCTGCTAATATAAATGGAATTTTTTCTTGATTTCCTTTTCAGATTGTTCATTTCCAGTATATAGAAACACTGCTGGTTTTTGCATGTCTAGCTTGTACTCTGCCACTTTGAATTTGTTTATTAGCTCTAGTAGCTTTGCTATGGGTTTTTCAGGGTTTCCTGTATATAGGATCATGTCATCTGAAAATAAAGAAAGTTTTGTTTTACTTCTTCCTTTCCAATTTGGATATCTTTTGTTTCTTTTCTCTTGCCTCCTTACTCTGGCTAGAATTTCCTGTACAATGTTGAATAACGGTGACAGTGGGCATTCTTGTCTTATTCCTGATCTTAGAGGGAAAGATTTCAGCCTTTTACCATTGAGCACGATATAAGCTGTGGGTTTTTCATATATGCTCTTTATCATGTTGAAGAGGTTTCCTTTTTAGGAAACAATATTTAGTCTAATATTTAACTAAGTCTTAGTTGTCTAAGGTGTTTTTTTTAATCAAGGAGGGTGCTAGATTTTGTTGTATGCCTTTTCTGCATCAATTGAGATGATCATGTGTAGTTTTTTTTCTCTTCCTTCTGTTATTGTGGTGTATTACATTAATTGCTATTCTTATGTTGAACCACCTTTGCATACCTTGGGTAAATCCCACTTGATCGTGGTGTATAATTCTTTTAATGTGCTGTTGGATTTGGTTTGCTGGTATTATGTTGAGGATTTTTGTATCTATCTTCATAAAGGAATTTTGACTGTAATTTTCTTTTCTTGTGGTATCTATCTTTATCTAGCTTTGGTATGAGGGTGATACTGGCCTCATAGAATGAGTTAGAAAGTGTTCCCTCCTTTTCAGTTTTTTGGAAGAGTTTGAGCAGAATTGGTGTTAATTCTTCTTGGAATGTTTGGTGAAATTCATCAGTGAAGCCATCTGGTCCTGGGCTTTTCTTTGTTGGGAGGTTTTTGATAAAATCTCTTTATTGTTGTTGGTCTGTTAAGATCTTCTGTTTCTTCTTCACTAAGTGTAGGTAGTTTGTGTATTTCTAGGAATTTGTCCATTTCATCTAGGTTATCTAATTTGTTGGCATACAGTTTTCACAGTATCCTGTTAAAATCCTTTTTATTTCTGTGGGGTTGGTAGTAATGTCCCCCCTTTCATTCCTGATTTTAATTATGTGTATCCTCTTTCTTTGTCAGTTTAGCTAAAGGTTTGTTGTTTTTATTGATCTTTTCAAAGTACCAATTGTAATTTCATTGATTCTCTCAATTTTTAAAAAATTCTCTATTTTATCTGTCTCTACTGTAATCTTTATTTCCTTCCTTCTGCTTGCTTTAGATTTAATTTGCTCTTTGTTTTCTAGATCCTCCAGTTGTGAGGTTAGGTCTCTGTTTTGAGATCTTTCTTCTTTTTCAATGTAAGCAGTTAGACTTATAGATTTTCCTCTCAGCACTGCCTTTGCTACATTCCATACATTTTGGTATATTTGCATTTTCATTTTAATTCTCCTCAAGATATTTCCTAATTTCCTATTTCTTCTTTGGCCCGATGGTTGTTTAGGAGTGTGTTGTTTAATTTCCACATATTTGTGAATTTTCCAGTTCTCCTGCTATAATTGATTTCCACTCTGGTTGAAGAAGATACATTGTATGATTTCAATATTTTAAAATTTATTGAGACTTGCTTTGCCACCTAATATATGGTCTCTCCTGGAGAATAACCCATGTGCACTGGACAAGAATATATATTCTGCTGCTCTTGTGTGAAGTGTTCTGTGTATGTTGGCTAGATCTAGTTGGTTTATAGTGTTATTCAAGTTTTCCATTTCCTTATTGATTTTCTGTCTAGATGTTCTATCTGTTATTGAAAGTGGTATATTGAAGTCTCCTTCTCTTAATGTAGAACCATCTATTTCCCTCTATTCAAATTTGTCAGTATTTGCTTCATATATATTTTTTGGCCCTTCTGTTAGGTGCATATATAATTGTTATGTCTTCTTGTTGAATTGATCCTTTTATCAATATATAGTAGCCTTCTTTGTCCCCCTCTGCTCCCTATGAAATAAACTCCCTCCCTCCCAGGTGCTCTAATTTATGTCTTAAAGCAGTAATCCTTTGCTGCAGGCTGCATTGACTTGATTGTTTCTTATACTTCTTTAGCTGTCTGCAAGCTGCTTCTGCCTGCAGAGCAAGTTCTGGGTGGGTGTGCCAGAGACGAGTTCCTGGTTCCTATAGATTGGCATGACATACAAGCACCCCAGTATGTGCATAGGGATTACTCTGCTCCCTGCAGAACAGGGCTAGGGACCTACAGCCAGAACAGGCTGGTTCCACACTGTGCTGGAGAGGGTGTGGGAGAGGCACCAACAAGGGCCCCATGAGCTTCTACCGTTGCTAAAGCTGCATTTTCTTGATTAGGTACTTGCCCAGTTACTGAAGCCCTTTAACTCTTTTCCAGAGTTTTGGGTATGGATCTGCAAGTTTTTGCTAGTTGTTTAAAGATTCTGTGGGGGAACAGCGTCCTGGAGCAGTTTACACGACCATTTTTGCAGATTGGAAGAGTTTATCAGATGCTTTTTAGTGTACTGCCACAGATCTTCTCAGCCATACCTGTCGTCCAGGTCCATGCCACTTTTTTCACTCTAGTGGGAGCACTACCTGACCTCTCACAGGCACAGGTCAGTAGCACCTTGCTCTTTTCCTCTTACCCACAGCCCTCTCCTCACCACATTCCGTACCAGCCCCACATACCTCTGGCCTTGGAGGTGTGGAAATGTTGCATGTTCTGAGCTGAACCTTTGACCAACAAGAGACAGGGCTGGTGTGTAATTTCTTGTCTCCCTTTCTTCCTGGAGGTACTGTCCTGAGTTAAAGTTCATGTAGTTTCTTTAAAGAAGGTCCCACAAGATCTAGCCATCCCTTTATACCAAGTGGTGGCCAGCTCAGCAATGCAGTCCTGGATGTGCTCTCCCTCTTTCTCTGTTGTCACTCTCTTTTCTCCTCATTTCAGCTTCCCTGGAATTGCATTTCCTAATAAAGTGTTAGCACATACCCTTCTGTCTCAAGCTCTGCTTCTTAGCGAATCTGGGCTAAGACAACATCTTGCCAGGAAGCTCAGTGTATAAAACTGAAAAAGAGGGGCTACTCTGAGTGAAGAAAAGTGAGGTCCTAGGTGCCCTCCCGTCTCTCCCTACAGTTTCCAAGGCTGAGGCACCTCCACAGGGCTCTCTGGAAAGTCTTTGATCTCATCCAGTTGCATCATTGTACAGTTGAAGAAAAGGAAGCCTAAAGTCGCACATTGCCTTAGAAGCAAAGCCAGGACCAGAACCCAGTCTCCTTACTCCTTTCTTCTATCAAACCAATTTAAGAACTTCCAGTAACTTTTATTTTCCCTCACTGGCCTGCTCCCAGAAGGCTTTGGAGGCCCTTGTTAGACTGTAGCCACTAACTGGGAGGCATCACCTACACACCCCTGAATTCAGAAGCAGGGACTCAAGAGGGCAGAGAAAGTGGAAATGAACAGGGAAGGGTCAGTTATGCTGGGAGAAATGCAGTTGTGAAATGCCTGACGTAGGGACCTCTAAATTGTCATTTATTATGGCCCAAAAAGGTGTTTCTTGGGTCATGCATGCCTAAAAGGCCACTGTTAAGTTTCCTGGCTGCAAAAACAAATACCATGCAATGGGTTGGTTTAAGCAATGGGAATTTATTGGCTCATGGTTTTGAAGCTAGGGGAAGTCCAAAATCAAGGTGCCTTCAAAGTGGTGCTTTCTCTGAGAAGACTGTGTCGTTCTAGGGCTGGTTGCTGGTGATCCTTGGTATTTATTTATTTATTTATTTATTTTTTTAATCACATGGCAATGCATAAATGTGTCCTCTCCTGGCTTTTCTCTTCTATTCCAGGTTGTCTTGACATTCAGCTTCGGGCTGCCCCCTCTGGCCTTCTCTGTCTCTGTGGCCTTCCATAGAAGGTCTTCAGCAGTAGAATTAGGACACATCCTGACTCAGCTGGGCCGCACCTAACTGAAGTAACCTCATCAAAAGATCCTATTGTACAAGGGCTCACACCCACAGGAATGGACTAAGTTTAAGAACATGTTTTTCTGGGTTTCATTGCTCCAAGCCACCACTACCACACAAGGACCATGACCCTGAGGACTGGGACACTGAAGGGAAGGGTGAGGGGCCACAGAAGGATATGGAGCCTAGCTTCACTTGTCAGCTGGCATTGCCTGTATAGGATACTTTTTTCCTTTTCTTTAATTTTTAATGACTAACATTTATCGCACCATTTTATGTGCCAGGTGCTGTTCGCAGTGCTTTATGTATATTATCACATTTAATGCCCACAGTAACCCTAAGAGGTAGAAATAACTTGCTGGGATTTACAGATGAGGAAAATCAAGCACAGAGAGGCTAAGTCGCCTAGCCAAGACCACACTGCTTGCCATGGTATAGTCGTAGGTGAACCAGGGCATCCTGCCTCTGGGGCCTGCACTCTTCAGAAACCACCACACTAAAATGCCTGAACCATGGAAGCCTGAGGGAGATTTTTCCATGGCTATGGTGAGCAATGAGTAATATCTGCTTTGAACACTGTTAAAAACTTGTCAACCCTGAACTTTATGCTGGCATTTAATCATCTGTTCAAGTGTTACAGAAGACCCAGAACTGTCAGTCTTTAGAAAATTTTGACTGTCCTTGGAAGCATCTTCATAAGCCTCGTTTTTTAAAAGTAAGACGGTCGTGCACTCCAATGAAGAGTCATGCTGCCCAGAGCCGTGTTTTTGTGGTTGGCTTGGATAGTAAGGGCTTTGAAGAGAGAAACCTTGGATGGGATCTGGTCCCATCTGGGTTGACCCAGGGCTGTGTGACCCTGGAGAAGCCACCCAAGGTCTCCAAGTCTTGGTTTCTTCTTCTGTAGAATGGGGCTGATCAAAACAGGCCCCTTCCAAGGTTATTGGGAGGCTCAAGGTGGCAGAAGATCTGCCACCTCATGCTCTTTGTCCTGATGGCCCAAAAAGGTGTATCTTGGGTGGGAGATTCTGAGAAGGCAATGCTTAATCCAGAGGAAGTGTTAAGGCTGGAGGGTCAAGCATCAACATGGGGGCGCCTCTGAAGGAGAGTTTCCTGGGTTTGTGAAATCCCACCATGTGGTTTGGCATCCTTTTCCACGTCATAGGAATGACCCTCAATTCCTCTCTGGGCTTTGAAACTGTGAACTCCCCAAGCAGAAAACACCACATAAAGTTCT
Source organism: Cabassous unicinctus (assembly GCA_029593785.1). Lineage (NCBI taxonomy): Eukaryota > Metazoa > Chordata > Mammalia > Cingulata > Chlamyphoridae > Cabassous > Cabassous unicinctus. The sequence goes on from JAQZBX010110872.1 coordinate 6,100, forward strand.
GATTTTAGAAGCTACGCTGCATCAGCCTTTTTATACCACAGGCTCAAAAGCAGGTTCTTAGAAATTCTTCTAAGGCCCACTGACCTGCTGGAGAAGTAAATCTAAGACCAAACTTGAGTAAACTTAAGTCAGTCTTTGGTTTTATTGAGGAAACATAATAGCTTAGAGTCAAATAGTTTTTTTTTAAAAATTAGCTTTGTTGAGGTATTTTTCATACAATAAAATTAACCAATTTTATATACAATTGGAAGAGTTTTGACAAAGATATAATCTCAAGTAACTATCACCACAGTGTTCTTACAGAATACTTCCATCACCTCAAAAAGTTCCTTCGTGCCTCTTGGCAATCACTCCCTCCCTCCACTCCCAGCTCTTGACAACCACTGATATTCTTTCTGTTATATTGTTGCCTTTTCTTGAATTTTTGATAAATGGAATTATACAGTATGTAGCTTCTTGTATCTGAATTCTTTCACTTAGTATAATGCTTTTGAGACTCATTCATGTTGTGTGTAACAAGAGTTTAGTCTTTTATATTGATTCCATTGATGGATCCACCATGGTTTGTTTATTCAAGCACCAGTTGAAGGGCATTTGGGTTGTTTCCAGTTTGGGGCTTGTATGTTTGCCAAAGGCTGGCAATGTAAAAATAACTGGAAATGGTTTGGCTTTTATAAAGGGGATTTTTTTTGGGTAAAAGCTGCAAAAATGTCCAAATCAAGGCATCATCAAAGATGCTTTCTTACTATAGGTCAGCTGCTATCAGATCCTAGACTCCTGCCACGTGGTGAGGCAAGATGGCAGGTCTGCCAGTCTCTCTACTTTCTCCTGGAGGTAGGCTGTGGGTAATCAGGCATCTCTCCCTGGGTCTCATCTCCTGGTTTCATCTTCTTGAGCCTCTTGGGGCTTCTCTGTCTTTCTGCAGCTGTAGGTGAACCTGGAGTCCTCTCTTTCACATGGCTGGGTCAAAATGGCAGAGCTCCTTTTTCTCTGTGTCTCTTCTCTCTCATGTGTTCTCAGTTTATAGAAGACCCAGCAAGAGGGTGGAGACCCCAATATGTGTCATGGCACACTGACATAGTCCAATCAAAAGCCCTAAAGTGATATAATCAAGTGATCTAATCAAAGTCCCCTTAACTGAATTAATGTAATCAAAGGGTCATGTACCCACAGAAATGGATTAGTTCAAAAAATAATCTTTTCTGGTATTCCTCAAATTCAAGCTGTCATTATTATGGCTATTGATGGATAAACATTCTATTATGGATAAAGCTGCTAGGAACATTCAAATGCAATCTTTGTGCACACAGACATCTTCATTTCTCTTGGGTAGATACCTAAGAATGGGGTTGCTGGGTCATATGGTAAACCCATGTTTAACTTTATAAGAAACTGCAAAACTGTTTTCCAAAGTAGCTGTACCATGTCAACTGATCATTTGTCTTAAAAGCTTCAGATGCTCTGTCTCACAGTAAGAGTCAAGGAAAATTACCTTCTAGGGTAAAGCAGTGGTGACCCCAGCAATACTATACTGATGAGGTTGAGCATTTGACTTCTGTGGCCTGGAGGTTCCTCGGCCCTGCAGTGTGAAAAGGGGATCTCTAAACTGGGTTATTCACCCTGCACCCTATCTCTCCTCCTCCTTTGCCCTTCCATGATCTTCCTGTTCTGCCCTGGCCTAAGAGTGCCAAGAGCACAACCAGGTCAAAGAAGTCTATACATAATGTATAGATTGCCTGGGAATTAAATTTCCATGGAAAGCCAAAGCCTTAGTGGCCTGCCTCTAAATTAACTATTCATTGATTTGGCTACAGGATCCTCCATCAAACAATGGGTGAATCATCATTCTAAATGGACCCAGCAGGCAAAGCTGGATCCCTTTTCTTAGCTAAACAATTAACCAGGGGCTGCTCTCAGTTTTCCAGTCAGTCAATAAGCATTTGTCAAGCTGTACCAGGCTAAGGTGCGTACAGAACTAATATTTCTTGCAGCCTTACATTGCTGGGGTTGCAAGGGAAATCTCAAAGATCCCCCAGTAAATGCAAATAAATAAAAACTGGAGCTGAAACTGGAGTAGGGAGCTGTGACTGGAAAGCAAAGGGAAGGATGGGCAGCCCTAAATGCTCATATTGACTGCTCCTGGGAAACCTAGCCTTGGTTGGTGGCAAGGTGGGGGCTCTGACCCAAGGCTCCACGTTAGTTAGAGTCTCTCAAAGAGATTGTATTGTCTCAGCTGTTCCCTTCTGAGGTCTCTCTGCATCACAGAGAAGCCAGGAACTGCGTCTCCCAGAGTCCTCTGCCCTGCGTGGTTCCTGTGGAGAGTCTGCAAATGAGAGGCAATTGTGAGAGACTTGGAAAGGGGTGGAGGTGGAGAAGAGGACCCAGTGCTCCAGAGGTGTTACAGGTGGAGAGTGGGCAGGCAGGAGTTCCCAGCAGCTGCTGGAGGCACTTCTTGAGAATCACCTGCAATAGTGCTGCAGCCTGGACGGAGGTGTCCCAGGGGCTCTTGAAATTTGGAGTGGCCTCAGGAAAAGCCCTTGTGAACACCCACTTGGGTGCTGCAGACTAAGGTCCCTTACTTTTGAGCCTCCAACCCTTCTAATGGTTGTTTAAGCCTCTATTTCCTGGTATTCCAACCTTAGATACTTGGTGTGCCAATGAATCAATCCTCTCAGCTCTGAATTTACTTTTTCATACCGGTTCTGTGATAATGGGCAAAATTCCTTTTAACATTTGAATCTGAGGTTAGTTTTCCAACAGAGGGCACTGGAGGGACACCGTGGGAGGAAGGGGCTGCTCCTGCCTGTAGCAGCAACTGCACCGCTGAGCTGTGTGGGTGGGGGATTCTGTGTGGTGCTCTGTCCCAGTCACGTACCCAGAACACAGACCCTTAGTGACCTCGCAGCCCCTGTCTGGCCAGATGAGCACATTCCTGTGGCCCTCTCAAGATGGACACTGGGTGCTCCAGGTTTCCTTCCCATTGCAGAATACTGACTCCCTCTATGCATGTGCGTATCTGCCCACCTGCCCGCTGGCTGTGGCTTGCCTGTGCCCCAGAAGGTTGCTTCCTCCTACCCGGGGACTGAGGACAAGCTCTGGCATAGGCCACCCAGTGGGCTGCCACCTTGTCTCCTCCAGTGAGGTTGAAGCCTCAGCCTTGGTGGGGAAGACAATGCAAAGATAACAGAAATGGGCTGGCTTTTATAAAGGGGATTTATTTGGGGTAAAAGGTTACAGTTCTGGGTCCATGAAATATCCAAATCAAGGCACCATCAGAGATGCTTTCTCACCAAAGTCAGCTACTGGTGATCCTGGCGTCCTGCCACGTGGCGAGGCAAGACGGCACGTCTTCCAGTCTCTCTCTACTTTCTCCTGGAGCTAGCTGTGGGCAATCAGGCATCTCTCCCTGGGTCTCATCTCCCTGGGTCTTGTCTCCCTGGTCTTTCCTCCTTGAGCCTCTTGGGGCTTCTCTTTCTGCAGCTGCAGGTGAACCAGGAATCTTCTCTCACATTTGGGTGGATCAAAATGGGCAGAGCTCCCTTTTCTGTGTGTCTCTTCTATGTGTTCTCAGTTTATATAAGACCAAGCAAGAGGGTGGAGACCCAACCTCTGACATGCCTCACTGACATAGTCCAATCAAAAGTGATCTAATCAAGGTCCCTTAACTGAATCTTGTCAAAAGGCCCCATCTGTACTGTGTTTACAGGCACAGGAATGGGTTAGCTTAAGAACATACTTTTCTGGGGGCCACAGAAGACAAAGGAGGACAGACCTGGACTGGTACACTTGGAATATATTGGTTGGCTTCTGTTTTCCTACTGAGGCCGTGACTGATAGAGGGCAAGGCAGTCTGAGGTCTGTAGGCATCCTGGCACCCAGCAGAGGCAAATGTATGTCCTCTCTGTGGTGTACTCTCCTGCTTAGGTCCTGAGAATTCATTTATTCATTCAACAAGGATTTGTTGAGCACCTATTAAACACCAAGCCCTGTTCTAGATGGTGGGGCTATAGCAATGAACCAAACATAAGTCCTACCTTACATTTCACAGAAATATATCATCACACACACAAGGAAATAAACCATCATGAATGGCAACGGAAGACAAAAACCAACACATTTGGGCCCTCAAGTTATTTAGCTATAGCAATGAGTAGAAAGAAGATATAAAATAACTAGATAGGAAATGTTTGAATAAATAAAAGATGGGATCAAGATATAAGTAAGATTGGGAAGC